>JAQFYE010002247.1:0-18825 GCA_034694305.1 Protaphorura glebata | reverse complement strand
ACGTGACAGATAATTTTATATGCGTCGGTCGCCCTTCTGAGGCAGCCAGGGACGGGATGACTTAAATCCTAGTATTAGTTTTGGATCGAATTAGTTACCGTATTAGGTGACTGAAGAATTTGGAAGTTTTGGAATCTCTATTTTCATATTATTAATCCCGACTTTCGAGAGAATGTATAGTTTTACGTGGTGAAAAGTTGGACACAAGACAGTTTCTCTTAGGGATTGTCTCGTTTTTTTTTTATTTCATTGAACTGCCGTGGTGTGAAGCGAAATTAAAACTTTGAATAAATGTATACAAAATAAATAAGCATTAATTTGGATCAATGATGTTAAGACCATTCGACATGAACTCAACTCGGCCGATTTGAAGCAACATGCGCCCGATTAGCTTGCCGAAAATTATTATTGTATTTTCATGATTTTCAGCTCCATTAATCGGGCATCAACAACAACAACAGCATCTACTCAGTGCCCAACAAAACCAAGTTCAAACTCAACAAACTTATCCACCCCAACCACTTTACCAGCCCCCGGCACCAGTAATGGGCTACAGCGCTAACCAACAAGTTGGTCAATTTGTTCATGCCCCCCAATCATTGTACGAAGTTCTATTACCACCGCATAGAAATGACCTCGGAGATGATTCCCAGTTCAGACAGCAGCAGCCTTTGGGCCCCGCCCACTTAGACCAGACACCACACAGGTATCCCTTGACCCCACCTGCCCTTAGGTTTAAAATCGGTCTTGTAGCAGATTTGGGTAAGGACTCCGCCACTGAAAACGGAACTTTTATGTCCTACCTTAAGGAGGGACATCTGATCATCCATAAATTAACCGAAAAACAGAAGAAGGAGAGACAAGGAGAAAACGGTCAGGGTCCCACCCATAATGTAAGTGCATGCGTCGCCGTATACAAATCCACAAAATTACTAGTCATTTGGAGAACTCAGTTAGTTCGTCAGTCAAATCCCCGGGCTGTTGGGTAAATGGTCAGACAGCCTGGAAACTGTGATCAGAATACTAACTGTCTTTTTGAAGTGTCGATCGACCAATTATCTTAAATCATTTATAATTTCTGGTTCCGGATTTCAAGATCGAATTGCATCTCCTTTGTAACTTGTGTTTGACCTCTTCGGTGATTTCACTTGTTTCCAGTATGAGGGACTGTTTATCGAATTAAAATATACTACACTTTATTTTTTGAATTTTTGTAACAGTTGCTATCTTGCAGGTCACCGTTGAATTCAAGGACGATGCCAGAGTTCAAACTCTGACGTCAGGATTAAACAATGCTGGGCGAGGTTTAGAACTTTCCACATTGAACGTTTTCGCCGGAAAGCTTTATTCTTGTGACGACCAGACCGGAATTATCTACGAGCTTGAAGTGGACCCTGAGACTGATAACATGACGGCAACACCTTGGTTGATTTTACCTGACACCTTGAAAAAGTCAAGTACGTTTTAAATTGAAAACAGTTTACACGTCTTTTGCATCCAATAATTGTAAAACTTTTAATTTATTCTGAATAGCCTTCAAATGCGAATGGGCCACCGTGAAAGACAATCATTTGTGGATCGGAAGCTTAGGAACATTTGTTGACAAGGGCGGAGAGGAGGAATTTGACAAACGGTGCATCCGAAAAGTGAACAGTGAAGGTCAAATAACAATAATTGACTGGACTGACAATTATGAGAAACTCTCTAAGGCTATTGATGTTGATTTGAAAAGTGGTAATTAATAAAGAAATCAAATATATTGATACTGAACCATTTTGGATCCAACCATTTTAAAATTCTGTCCAGGTTTTGTCAACCATGAAGCAGTAGCCTGGAGTGATATTCTTGAAAAATGGATTTTTACGCCAAGAAGAGTTAGCCAGGAGAAATTTAACAAGACGACGGTTGAAGAAACGGGTAGTAACCAGGCCATATTTGCTGATGATCAGTTCAGTATAATTGAGGTGATCATATGGATTACAAAAATGATGCTACCTCTTGTTTTCCGTCTAATTTCTGTTTAACTAATATCTTCAGACGAAAGAGCTTGGAGAACTAGTCGCAACTAGTGGATTCACTAGCGTCAAATTCATCCCAGGCTATAATATGATTCTGACTTTGAAGGCTGGGGCCGACAAGGACTCTGGAAAAGTGGGTAGCACCCTGTCCGTTTATGACCTGGAAGGAAAGGAGATCATGCAACCAACATTCGTGGCCGAAGGAGCTTATGCCGGTGTCGAGTTTTTGTGAACAAACATCTACTGTATCATTAGTATATTACATTTTCTTCGATTTCTTAAATTTGCCCCTTTGTAACAACTAATTGCAAATAAATATGAAATAGTGCATCACCACAATATTTTTTTGAGAAGCCAGTCATTTAGTTCATTTGAATGTCGCTAATTAAGATACGCCGACCATTTGTAACGGCAAGCAAACATGAACGTAAGTTTCTGAAAGAGCAAATTCTAGAGCGAATATCTATTCGTCCTGGGATTTGTGGAATGCATGGAATGTGATAAAACTTTTCATAACTGTAAGCGGGTTTAAAGTTATGAGAAGTCTTAGTAAGTAATTAAAATATAATTGCACCGCAAGAAGAATTTGGAAACACTTGCCAGCTACCCATAGGGTTTGTCATGTTATGAGAATTTTAATACTCGTGTGATTGACTTTCTGACTTTGATTCATTCAGAAAACTCGATAAACACTCGGTTGCGCTCAGAGTAAATACGCTAAAAATAAGAGGCCAAATTCAATGAATTAATTCCTGAGAAATATTATTCGAAAATTATAAATTCTTGTTTGGTTGACAAAATTTTGATAGCGTATGTTTGGAGTTAATCGTTTGGCCTCAGAGGTTGGGGCTGGGGGAAGGAAAGGTCAGGGGTGATGTGTAAGTTTGTGAACATAAGGTTAGTAATAAAGATTTAATTTTTACCATGTGTGCTTATTTGGACTGGAAAAATATTGAGATTTACTCCATGCGAATGCAATTTGTTCTGTGCCCCACAGACAAGGCAATACACCAGGGCAGGGTGGTGCCCAACTTTTCATCCTTTACACCAGAAGCTGGAGATTTTCTAAACAAAATAACATATACGCTTTGTAAAGGCTTTAAAGTGAAATCAATTTCAGAGATGAAATATAAAATTCATCATCCAGATAGCTTAATCTGATCACTTAATCTACCCGGCACTTTTCTAATTATTATTACTCACGAACTACCATGTGTGTATTGCTTGTGTATGATTCGGGCAGCGCAAAGGCCTTACCAGGATGCTGTCTCAGAAGTAAATAAATAAATAAATAAATAAATAAATAAATAGATAGCACTAGACGAAACATACATAACTACATAACATCGGTAATGACAAGAAATTTAGACATGGAAATCTGGCATTGGATGTACAACATGAATCTCACATTTTCTGCTGGCAAGCCCAGGTTCGGCTTAAGTTAGACGAATGTTAAACTATTTTGAACCACCCTGTATTACCTATTACTTACCTATTACTTATTACTTAGAATGATAACATTTCTCACCCCGAGTGTCCGTGATCAAATTTTTCTAGGACAATTAGAATTAAATCTTAGTTCTATTTCTTCTGTCAACCAGACTTGACCTATTAAGAACTGTTCTATTAAATTGCTGAATTAGTTTATGTAACTTGGAATTAAAACCTGACACGCGGTAAGAAAATATTGGGATAATTCTATTCCTACCTCATCAAATCGAAACTAGATTCAGTGAGATCTGAAAGACTGAAGCGTACAAAATCTCTGGATAAACTTAAATAGCTAGGATGAAATAAATTATAAACTCTCCTCAAGTCGATTAGTCACTTGTCATTAAATAAGTAGCCAGCACCAAAAATAAATTGTAATTCTCTTAACTGGCCAAATCAAGTCGGTTGGTAGTAATCACTTTGTCGTATCGGTGATTTGACGATGAAAATCTAGTTTTAAGGATTCAGTGCAAAAAGGAAGAAGAATTCAAATTACGTGATTTGGTTAGAATAGGCATTTATTTTGCTGAATTATTATTGCCAATGATACAATTTATTACTGTTAGGGTAATTCCATAAAGTTCTGACATTCTTATTTTGCCTGATGAATTCATCAGTCTTCTTGAATAGCGCACAGGATTTTGATTGGTAAATGTGTAGGCGCACCAGTGATTGTTATATGTAGAATAAATACAGACGTAGCCCGGTATCGCACACCCGAACTATTATAATGGTCCCCTCACGTTATGAAGATTCTGAATTTGTGGCTTGATTTGTAGGAATGAATGAATGGGTTAGTTTTCGAATTGGAGTAGCCGCCGCACGATGTCTGCCCGAGGGAAAGAACCCTCGCTTTCGCTATGTCGAAGCTGCATGAACCATTATTCTGTGACCGACTTACTGATTTTTGTCGGCGTAATGCTTTTATCATTTAATTGTAGTTTTCCAAGATGATTCAACAAACCATACTTGGGTTATCCTGGACATTCGTAATATTGTTGCTCTTGTGGAGTGCAGAAAGTCTAATTGTAGGTCGACCAGGTGACCTCACCATTATAGCTTCTGCAATGAGCCGTCTGGCTGACAAAAACATTTTGAGTTACATGGACACATGCTCATTTGCGGAAGAATTGCGTCGAATAAAATTGGCCAGAAGAATATTGCAAGCTTCAGTTGACACAACACAGCTTCCATATCAAGAACTGCTTCCTGAGATTAACGAGTTAACAGATTCTGGAAATTTTTGTAACTCTTCCCAATATTTACACTGCAGTTCGACCGGACACTGCGATTGCTCAAGTTCCGAGCATATGGGGATTGTTTCCAGGTTTGTTCGAGAAGGTGGAATTTGTCGAATAGCTCAGGGCTCAGTTTGCTTTATTCGAGATTTTGAACGACAGAAAGCAATGTCGAAGGAAGAGTTGTTGTGTCAAAGTGGCACGGAATGCGCGATGAGTAATACCGGCATAAATTGCACGATTCCAAATCTTGTCAACGGTATCAGGAAATCTCTAGGGCCGAATCCAAATATTACAACAATCAGAAGAGTTGTTGTGAGTAAATTGGCGGAAGGAATTTGTACCTGTATAGTACCAAGTAAATCGGTAGAAACAACTATGTCGTCCATTGTGTTCATTTCGCCCACCCTAGATACAATAATTAAAACTTCCGCGGCCAAAATTGCAAAAACTATGGACACAACTACAACTTCGAAGAACCAACCCTTGAACGAAATTGTCGGAGACGACCGCATTTCACACAACAATAACGCAGAAGCCGAACGTTTAATCAATTCCGGAAGTCGCGTCCTTAAGTTTAGTTGGAGTGTATTAATGGTTTATTTTGTGTTATATTCATTTACATAATTAAAATTATCAAATATAATTAAAAATAATAACAATAACTGTGAAATGAAATCGATGTTTGAACAAGCCATAAACGGAATTTGATATGTACATATACTGCACGTTCATTTAAATGCAATAGATGCATAGATCAAACATTTAGGCAGTGACTCAAAGCTCGCGGATCAAAATTTTAGGCAGTTGTTCCAACCTCGTATATCATATTTTGCAAATCAGGAAAAGGTTTGTGTTGCAACTTTTGGTCAGAATGAGAGTGAGGATTCAATGTAGGATCTTTCAGAATTATTGCACACTATGTTATCCATTTCTCGAAATGCGATATTATGAAAGCAGGCGCACTGAATTTATACATATTTCCAAAAATGAAAAGTCGTTTCCGCTAAAATATATATATCAGGTTAACTGCCTAAAATTTTGATCTACGACTTTTGAGGAACGGCCTAAAATTTTGTGCTGCCTAAAAAATTATCTACGACGTCGAGTTCCTTATCCGACAGAATTCTCATCCCCCCGTCCCACTCTTGTCTTCCTGCTTGTTTGTGTGTTCCATCCTGATCCCGAAATTTCGAGATATCATGCGATTCAGTCTAGAGGTTTAGCTTAGATTTTCCGTCAATTAGTTGTCGAAAATACTCTAGCAGTAATAGTAATGTAATTGATTTTCAAAACCGGGAATGGCTAGTTCACCACTCCAGAGATCTAGACAAATATTCCAGCCGAGTCAGAATCTTGTTAGGAAGCAAGGACATTGCCAATCTGAAAGTGTGTCAAACTTGATAATTCAAAGCCAGTGTTTTTGTTCACTGTAGGTAGTTTGAAATTGAGTTATCACCACTGGCAGCCCTTGACATTACTGTCCTATATAGGGCCTCTGAATAAATTGAATTGAGTTGAACATTTATAAAAAATTGGCTAGAGACAGATCTGAACGACAAGTTGCTATTTATTTGAGATGAAGCAAACAAATACGATTGGTCGTTTTTTCATGTTCAACAAACAACCGACAATGGGTGGTAGGTAGCCCGTGAAGAGTGTATTAGTGGTTAAGAGTTAATGCGTGTCAACGTATTGACTGGTTGACGAATACATATTTAAACATTATATTATATTTAAACATTTGCTTGACGTAAGATGTAACATGTGTTTCTACAATTCTACATAAGAAATTAATGTACGAAATTAGTTGAAACACCCTTTGAGTTCAGATTTCTCCCATCCCTTTGAATGTTTGGGAGAATAAGTGCTCACTACACCTTTAAGCCTGCTTGGAGAACGAACTGGTATTAAGCAGTGTCCTGGACACTGAGCTTCCCGCCAATCAGTTTCTTCCTGTACGATGATTGTCGAAGGGTTCGCTTGAAAAGTTTTTTTTCTGAAGTCTAGTAGATTCGAGAAATGGTCTCGCCCAAGGAGGCTAAACAAATTGATCAAATTGATCCAATCAGGATGTCCCGTAGTGAGGAATAAACAAGAAAGCGCAAAAAAAACTCAAAAAATGCAATGTCCATAGGACATCAACATTACCTACAGATCAATGGCTGTCAAAACATGGCGGGTATCCACCCTGACAACGCTAAATTCCAAAATGTCTTATATGAAAATAACCAGACGTTCAAAAAGTTGTTATTTTTGTTTTTGCTCAGAACGGGATCTCCTGACTACAAAATTTGACTGATTTGTTTAGCCGCCTTGGTCTCGTCCACCCGACAACGGCTGTTGATTCCTTAACTTCTGTTTTTTCGAGGAGTTCACATGTGATTTTAAACTGGTATGTCCTGCCAGTACATATAAAACTAATTCTAAACTAAACGAAAAAAATGGGGTTAAGTGACACTAAAAATGTTTTTGTATACTATATGTTGTATGCAAAATCCTCATGCGAACTCAACCACTTTAATTTAAGAGGCAGAGAAGACCGTTTTGACCAAACTTTTTTGCGGTGTCGGAGGAACGGCGAAAGTTTTGTCAAAATTTTACATTGTACCCTGGATTGTCAAAATGTCAACAACCAAAGAAACAATTTTGAAATACATGGGAGAGCAGGGGAAAGTGCCGGAATTTTTTCTTGATCATACAAAATTTTGAATTCGGAGCAAAATCTTGACCAGTGGTGGCGATCAGCCTCTAGCATATTAGTACAGAAAAGTTTTATTTGTGGAATTTCGAAAAAATTCATACGTTGAGTATTTTAAAATCTCACTTGAATTTTTCACTAATACAATTACTTGAGAATTCCCATTTTCGTAAAAAATAAATAAGAGTATTTTGCTAGTCAACATTTTAGACAATTTTTTAAAAACAAACACTCAGGATTCGCTTGAGGAGTCCAAAACACCAACCACCAACACTCTGTGGTTTCTAGTTTTTCAGAAATTGGGCGCTGAAATACTCGACACTGCTTCTTAACGTTTGTAACATATTCGACTGTGGCACTGGGGTGAATTGCATGGAATCAACAAACAACAGCCGGTGCCGGGTGGACAGAGCCCATTCTTCGACACGAGTTCGATTTTTTTTTGTTTTCGAGGGAAACCATTATGATACTGCCATTTTGACTACCGGAATTTCGGAATGAACGGACAAGTGGGAGGGTCAAGCAAAAAAATGCACGCAAATCTGCAGTTTGTCAATTCAGAAACAATAATTTTGTATGGAACTTTATTGATGTGAATAGATAGATTTCGGCTTTCTGAAGCTTTTCAACAGTTTTACAAGAATAAAAATGTTCGAGTGGAATATGAATGACATATTCCGCGTCAAGTAGGTCGTATTCACAAAAAAATAATTGTAAATTACGATTACTGTTTAGACCGCATGTGTACACATATTACGTTGAGTCTGCTATTTGTCCGCGTCCGTGCTTATGTTTACGAATAATGTTTCTCAAGTCAAGCTAATAATAGTGCAGAATTCTTACTGTTGTTGTTATATTATGTGTCAGTGCATGCTTTATGTAATAATAATCTGAGCTTTTTAATCAGTCAGCATAATATTTTAACTCTTTACAGAAGAGTTACATTTCTGATTGATTCATTGACAAGCAAACCGGTTTATTAGCACGTGCGGAATGCTTATACACGATACTACTGGCTGCTCATTCACGGTCAGGATTCAGGAATGAATGAATTACGCTTACGAATTATCGATTTTACAATTTTCTTGCTTTGCTTTTTCAAAGCATTGGCGACTACCACACGCAAGTCATACTAACACTTTCAGTTTGAAAATAGAGGAAGGAAGACGTTCGAATTGGTTTGCACTTTGTATTGATGTCTGCGTTTTTTCAATAAGTAAACACCCAATATTTGTAATGAGATAGTTGTCACTTGTCATTAAGTTTTACCCTCGGTAAACTGGTCTGATTTCGGTGACACAATTTTGTGACTTTTCCTTATGGCTAGCCATTTCTACTTGCTCTTCATTTTTTGCGGACTTGGTAAGATTTTTTTTAAATTAAACTTTCCAAACAATTCAGGGTGACCAATATTTTCTAATAATTTTATTTCGACATTTGCAAAATGAGAATTTTGGACTCCTGAGGGTGTTGCAAACATAAAGTGTTCAAGTTTTTTCTTGGCGTTATTACACAGCGTTCGCCATTCAAAGTTATCATCCACACGGAAGGACACATGATGATCTCATTATTTCGGATTTTCGAATAAAATTGGATGCCAGAGAGCAAGAATTCATGCCATCAGCATCTTTCCTTGTCTGTAAGATCACTTTTGCATTTTCTGATTAATTAAATTGTGAAACTCTCGAGATTTTATGTTCGAATCGTAACATTTAGCACCAGAAAAGTACAAAAGACCCGTGCACCACGATTTTGAATATCGAACAGATCGCAGTGGATCAAGATTGAAATATTCCTATGGCGTTCTTGGATACTCTAAAACTGCTACCTCAACGGCCACCACGACTGTTTCGAAAACAATATATTCTGCCATATCGAATGACATTGAGCATGACAAAAACAATGAAAATAGCTATTATATTGTGACCCCTCCTGTCATCCAATTCCGTTTCGGTGTAGTGGCTGATTTGGACGAATTTGCAGCTGGGAAAATTGCTTTGGGAAATGATGACCCAAGAGCGAGTCAAGTTTGGGTATCTTATTTGAAACAAGGTGTTCTGTCCATCCAGCAAAACAGGGACGACCCTGATCGTTTCAACGTAAGAGAATACGTCTGAGAAACAGGAAAAACTTAAATAGTGTGATGTACCAAGATTTTGATTTGTACAGGTCACGGTTGAATGGGACATTGGGAAACCTCAAAAAATCCTGTCCGGACTTAACTATGCCGGTCGTGGGATGGAACTGTCCACGTTAAATGTTTTCGACAATAAATTATTAGCCTGTGATGACAAAACGGGAATTGTTTTCGAGTTACCAACACTGAACGGAAGAGATTTCTCGGATATTGTACCGCGTCCACGGACCATTCTTGCTGCTATTAATTCTACCACCAAAGGTTCACCATATTTTTAAATTGAAAATAAATACTACCTTTTAACCAGAAAGCAACTTTTATGTAAATACCAGAACACATTTATTAAGACTATGTATAGCTCGTAATGAGGAATGTAAAAAATAATTTTACCTGCCTTTATATTTACGAAGCGGGAAAACCCCAACCCATTTTGCCAGATCTGGGTGTCTTCATTTACTATTCGTGTAGCTTGTGTACTGATCCTTCCTGATTTCACTATTTTAACTCCATTTCTGAAAATTGACTTTTGTATTTTTTGACAGTTTACCAGTGTGAGTGGGCCACAATAAAAGATAACGAACTCTGGGTTGGATCCCATGGATATAGTGAGGTAAATGAAATGGGTGAAATGATCTCAAATCCAAAGCAGTTTATTCAACGTATTACCCGATCCGGAGTAGTAACTAGTCATGACTGGTCGAGAAATTTTGACAAGATGAGAGAAGTGTTGTATGTGCCTAAATCGGGTAGAAACTGATTTTTTACAAAATCTTCGTTCGAGTCGGTTCCTAAATGTTCAGGTTTCTTTAGGCTATGTCCGACATGAAAGTGGCCTTTGGAGTGACATTCTTCAAAAATGGATATTCACGCCGAGGCGAGTTAGCAAAGAAAAATTTGAGATTCATTCATTTGAAAGATCCGGCAGTAATGTCGTCATTCTTGCTGACGAAAATTTCAAGAACGTCCAGGTCAGAACCTTTTTAAACAATTTGGTAAATAATAGAAAACGTTGTAGTTAGTTCACTCTTTTGGTTGTGCAGGTCCGTCAAATTGGTGACCTGATTCCAACACATGGTTATGGTGACACTAAATTTCTTCCTGGAACCGGGGATCAAGTCATCGTTGCCTTAAAAGTAGTTGAAACTACGAATATAATCGAATCATACATAATGGCATTTGATTTGGACGGAAATATTCTCATGGAAGAAACAAAATTCTCAGACCAAAAATTTGAAGGAATTGAATTTTTATAATAAAGCGTTGACGCATAGAATATATATTACTGATGATTTAATATTTAATAATCGAAATCATCAATCAATCTTGGGATATAGACAAATTTGATTATCTCAATCAAATAATCTCGTCTGCACCTGTTTGAAACGTGTCTGGTTTGCCAATTTGAGAAAGCAAAATCTCATCCAAATTCCAAAAATGACTTTAGAATATATTTGTGTGCATATTTGTTTTAGGAAATGTATAGATTGTTGCATAAATTAAGATTTTTAGACGATGAAGCTTGAAATTACTTAAATTTTTAAAGACAGATTGAAAGTCTACCTCGTCTCAATATATTTTACAATATATATCTAAATGATAATTTATGCAGAGGTACGTATTTTACGTTCATTTTCTGGTCCAATAAATAGTATTCCCAGAAATCCCTAAATTCAGGGTCAAAAATAAAAATTATACACCAAGACTATGGAAGTTGTCACGTATTCACGAAAGCTTCAGTACTGATGTAAAAGATCATCCTTCATCCCGATGTACATTCTAAAAACGACGGAACCAGTTTTAAATGTGACAACCAGACTCAAACCGGATTTTTCTATCTATATTTACAAATGACACCAACCGACACAGACAACTGTGATGGGTAAGCCTTCTGAAATTAAAATCAAGTTTATCCCAACCTTCGGCGGATCCATACTCCACGATAACCTTGATAGTATGAAATATCCTTTAAACGAAATTATGTCCATTCTGTGAATCTTTTTTATTCTTTGAATATGTCAGAGACCTATTTGGATTTATGCATAGTTAGGAGCAGTGCTTGTAGAATTTTGAAGCTTTGGGAACTTTAGTTTTTAGTAGGAAGCATTTATACATGCGCTAAAATATATTCGTCTACACGTGTAGCGGGTGAACACTACAGTGGCACCATTATAGTTGAAACCCTGCGTATGGTAACAATGTTTCGTGAATCAAATGTGCGAAGTTAAAAATTCACTTTATTTCAAATCTTTAAGTTTCCCTGTTACCAAAAATTATGTTTAAAGAAATTAAGTTGTGGGACTTGTATTTTTGAAACTAGTTAAGCTGGGTCATCTAATTATATTCGATATACTAAGGAAATGAAATCATATTTTAAAATGCAGAGGTGTTACTTATAGAAAACGTTTTCATATTACCATTATTCCTTTAACATCGAAGACACGTTTATTCGTTATGGGAATAAGTGAATATTATATTCACAGAGGATACACCGAGGTCTTTGGTTATACGGAGTGCTCGATCTGACCTCTCGAATTCTAATTAACTCTCATAGATTAAAAAATTAAGAAACTCTACTGAAATCTCGTATTGTGGTCAAATACTCTACGTGTTTCTACCACCAGAGATTGGGAGTTGGTAAAGTTACACTACTGATTTCGTAATAATTATAAAAAATGTATAAAATTTTGGTTTAGGGTATGAAAGGTTTCTCAGAAAGTTCGTTAAAATTCGTGTAATGTCCTTTCATTATTATGAGACTACTGGAACCAACAATAATGTTTGAAACGAAGTTTCAGAATCAAGTTTGAACGAATTCTTCAATTGTTGCAACTAGAAAGGGTTAATATTATTTTTAGGGTTACCTTCAAACACGAGAGTCACAGCCTCATCATAATGGGATACTTTAATTTCTAACTCTCATCATAGTTTTGAAATTGGTGTTTGAAATTTAAAGGGGATGCTAATTTTGTAATTTTAGTTTTGTACGCTGTTCTTAAGTAAAAACACTACGAAATTCTATGGTTTAACCGAGTAATTTCTTTTGCAATGACATCTTTGTCTTTTTGTATAATAACGTATTGAAGAATCGACCTTCAGCATTTCCTCTCTATGAAATTCGTTGTATTTACATTTACTTTCCAACAACACCAAGCTATTGTCTATTTTTGCTTCAAGTGATTTTCCTTGTTTTTCTCGCAAAATCACCTGTTGTAAATTACATGGTTAGAGAAACACACAGAGAGTACAAGGAAGTTTGGAAGTTTGAAACAATTAGCTGTGCAGATACAGACAAGTGTTTTTCATGCATAAAGAGCAATGAGGTCGGTTTAATAAAATCTTGGATTCCAAACTGACGATGCTCGTGCCATTCCATGCAGGCCTGTCTAATTGTCTATTCAAACAAAATAAGTAGGATGTGGAATTTTGTGTGGATTTTCAATTATTGTACAATTTACCAAGTTCATTTCCATCCTTTCTACTCTGATGATTCAGGCTCACTTATATTTTTTTTTTTTTTTTTTAATTATTTTATAAAATATATGATGTGTTTTGACGTGTGTAGAACCCACCATAGCCACCCATGCAGAAAAATAAAATAAAAAACCCTCCCCAAACTTATATTAACTTATATTAAATTAAAAAAATACAATAATGATCATTGATAATGTCTGGCGTGTAATGCCTTCGATTCAATAAATAAACAAATAAATAAGTAATCAATTTGTCAACGTTTGTTCAGTTCAGAAAGAAAGCGTGAATTAGCAAAATTCGTATGAAGAGTAGAGTGCGTACTGGTAAATAGCTATGAATTACATCAATCATAAAACTGAATTAATTTTAAGAATTACCCACTGTATTTAAAGTCGAAATCAGAATTAAAAATTCGATATACTAAAAGTTGAAAAATTACTTTCAAGCTTGAAAAATAGTCAAAGCGAAGCTAAAATCATCGCACATAAGATGCAAAATAATATATATCTCAACTCAAAATCCATAAAGTCATTATGACTGTTGTAAATTGCCGGTAAGGCAGACTGCAGACATATTGCGTCTTTTTGGAGAAATTCGATAGGACTTCAATTTGGCCCGAAAGAGGTGCCGCTAGTAGTAAGGAAAAAGTACTAAAGAAATTCTGCGAAATAAATCTGTTGCAGCTCATATATATATTCAGTCCGATTATACATGTGCTAGTCTGGTTGGAAGGGGGCAGCCTGATTGTACTCAGGCTTAGCCCCTTCCTGCGGACTAGCCCAGGTATCTCCGGGCTAGCCCAGTTCTTCGTGTTCTCGAATGCTTTGGATGATACTTTAATAAAGGAACAAACAAATGAACAAAACACGTGTACTCGGGCTGATCCAGCATGAGCTGAGACGTGAAATCTTAGAGAAACCATCCGCGCTTTATTAGCTATTAAATCTAAAGCGCGGGTGGTTTCTCTAAGCGTGAAATATGATGTGAGAAGCTGCATTTGAGGAAGTAACCGGCGTCTACTAAGGCTAGCCCCCTTGCAACGAAATTGGCCCAAATTCACTCGGATTAATCGACATGGGCTGAGCCACGAACGATGATTTACTTATGAGAGAAGCTGCATATAATAACGTAACGCCTAATTTATTAGCAGTTGACGGAATAGCGACGGCACTGTACAAATCATAATTCTCCGAGACTGGTACTTTCTTCAATACAGTTTCTCACATCATATTTTACGGCTCAGCTTATGTGGATCAGCCCGAGTATAGGTGGGCTAGTCCGGTTGGAGGGAGGATAGCCTGAGTTGACTCAGGCCAGCAGCATTCCAAGTACAATCGGACTGTAATATACATATGGGCTGCAACAATCACTCCATGTGAGACCTAAGGGTCAATCCTTGACCATGCAGCGAAGTAGTAATATATACCATATACCGTTTTTTTCTTTGTTGAATTGGTTGACACTTGAATAAAGCAAAATCTAAATCAAAGTGTCAAACTAGAGTCGTAAAACAATATGACCTCCGTATATTTCAGTAATTGCCAATGCTCACTTTTACTGTTATTTCGAAATCAGTATTTTCTTACTTTGGATTTGAAATAGAAGACCTAATCTAAGCGGTGCTAACTTCAGGGAGACGCGCTAACGGTCTTAAGTCATACTCTAGGAATTATGCAATGTAGTATGTATAAGTTGAACCGTAATCGCTGTAATCGTAGCAAGAATTTTTATTTTCCCACGCTATTACATATGAACCTTCTGCTGACAAATTATATGTCCTCGTGTAGATTGTGCGAAAGTCATTATTTTTGTTGCGTATGTACATCCTGATAATTCTGCCATTTAAAAAGAAGTCAAGTGAATTAGTATGGATTAGGGTCATCCGCATCACATCGACAGACAGAAAGGAAAATCATTTCACCTTGTTGGTGCTGAACTGGACTAGCATCTGATCAAACGAAAACGAAGGGGAGTATTGACTTTGTGATTATGACTAGTGATTATCACCAAAATCACCATTACAATTTACAACTCACACAAATAAGAAAGGAACGAATTTAATTAAATTATTCTCAGTCAATGGTTCATGGGAAAGTACTTTGAACTCATTTTGTAATTATTCAGAATGGACGAAAATAAGACAATTAGGTACATACAAAAATAATGCGTAATACCTATTGGGTATTACTTACTGTTGACAATTTTAGTTACAGTTTCGGTTTCATTAGCCATGGTATGTCAAATATATTTAACTATTCCTTTTGACGGCATGACTACTTGAATTTTAAATTACAATTTCATGCGTCTGTACTTCGTTGCATTGTATTTTTGCATTAAATTTTGCACTCCTTCTTAGCACGTGCACGAGCGACACACCTTTCAGCTTCACATTTCGCGACTTCTACGCGTATCCGTACTGTTTGGAAGTGCACTGTACTTTGAAATTGAAATTAATGTTAATTATGCATATTATTCGCATATATATTACTTACACTTTCCTTTATGCAGAGCAGAAGCCGTATAATTACTGGGAATTGCAACATGTGTACATGGGATAATTAATTCGTTGTCATTAGACCTTAATATTATATTTATTTTTGCGATTAGTTACTTATTCAGTCGGAGTGTTTCTCAGAGACGACACTTTTATGATTTAATAATTCTTATTATTATCCACGAATGAAGACAGATACTTTTCGGAGTTATATTTCTCAGAGTTGGTTAATTTCTTAATTTCATAGACTTTGCATCCAATGCGCAATCCTTATATATACTATCAATCATGTAATATTCTTCTTAAATATTTTCCACAAGTTCGGTCCGACCTATTAATTACGGTTATTCGAGTAGCAGTTTTGATACGAGAATGGTTTTGTTAAAAATACGTTTCCAGAATTTTTGTCGGACCTATATCAATCTAACTCGAAATGAAGGCGAAAACCGTAGGGAAACATTGAATCAATCAATTGAAACTCTTCTTCGAGTACAAAATTAAGCATCTCTAGTTTCCAGAAAGGTAACTTTAATTTTTGTGCTCCATAAACTATTGCACAAAGATGAGATCTAGAGTACCCATATGTTAAGAGTAGGTAGACTCTTTTTAAATAATTTGCGAAGAACAGGGTACTGGACTCAACGACTCGAATCATTTTCTGGTAGCTTACTTTTAAACTAATATTAAAAATTCCAGTCTAGTAAACTCAACATAATTGCATACATCTTTGGAATATGAAGACCTGTCGCTTTGGCTTAAAACAAATTTGAATATTTTTTTATTTGTGCGTAGTGTAATGACTAAATCTACATGAATGGTCATGAATGAATAAAATTCGCACTACTGTGTGTTCCCACGGACACTGACATCATCACTCCAAAATTGCATGCACGTTTTCACACATTACATTCTTATTTTCTATTAGCAGGACGTGTTTGATAAAATATACCATCCTGACGACATTGACACTGAATCGGGTAGATGCGGCGCGTATATTCCATTCCACGGGGCATTACCACATGTTGCAGTTCATGCACATTATCAGGCCTAAAGGTATTTCCACTCTTATTTCTGGCACAATTCGAAATTTTTGGTCCTACATTACATGGTGATCGCATTGATGAATTGATTCTTATGTTTTATAGTTCCAGCATAGCGCGACCATCACACAATTGCAGGATAGTAATTTCAAAAGTATCTCCCAAAATAACTGAACCCATAGGTCGAGTACTAAAGGATATCCGACTACAGACAACAGACAACTCCATTGCAGAATTTTGACTGGCCGACTAGATTGGAATATACCAACGTAACGTAATTGACCATGAGATGACGGATCGATTACTCAACGACATCTCATAATTGTAACTTCACGAATTATGTAGTTTTAGGATCTGGAGCGATGGAGGATTTCTGGTATCTGGAACCAAACCACCGGATTAAGATATTCAGCCAGGACAGATCGGAGTCTTTAATATAATTCAGTTAGCTGTAATTGTACTCGTTTCGTTGGTCTAAAGCATAGCGAAGTCACAATAATTCATCTACTGGTACTCTGCTGCTATATTCCGACATAGCCTAACTGATATAATGTATGTAATGAGTGAAATCAACCTTCTATTGAAAGTCTCTTAGAATTCAATGTAATACAAGTTAAATTAAACGAATAGTACGATCAAGAAAAATGCAAAAACGGAAAAATCTTAAAACCCCAATTGCATATTTTCAAACCGTGAACCGAAACTCATCAGGAACTTAAGTTTTAAGTACGCGTATACTTACGTGCTGAGACCATCAATCACCAATCAACTCTTTCAGTCACTGGCCACAGTATACATCATTACAAGTTTTTTTACACGAAGTTTACTTGCTTCTTGTATGCAAAATAGCAGGGAGGAAGCAATTGGCAATTTCTGCCAAAAGGGCACTCAACTCATCTCAAGTCTCATACTCAGACACATATTGAATTTTGAATGTCCTGACTATACGTCCAGCCCTAACTTTGTGTGTACATGATGTAATTTGCATGCAGAAGGCGCTTGAATCAATCCATGCCAATCTAACGACTACGACATGTAAGACTTTGACATGTTGAGTCTTTTTTGCAAACTCTTTTTTGCTTCGGATGTCATAACGCTTTGATCACTGGTTGACCGGTTATTGGAAAACAGTGGATGGATGGATAATTACATGGCATGGTAGGTCGACGGACATTGAATAATTAACAATTAAAAATGAAAGCTGTGAACAAGTACGATTAATGTACACAAACAGTCGAAAGTTTTCATTTTATCCATAAACGCGTTTTACTGATTAAATTGGAATAAATGTAAAGTAAACGGTAGGGTTATGTACTCTTATACTCTTATCCGCATCGACTTACTACTAATTCGTTCCTCTTTAATGAAGAAACTCTTCCTTATAGTAAAATGGAAAGCGAAAATACACAATTTAACAATGATAATGATTTTTACGTCTGCTGGTGGTTAAAATCGCGCAAGATTTAAGATGGTCTGGCAAGCCATGAGGCATGACACAATTACAATTTTTACAATTCAAATGCACCTGTAGGCTCAGACTTAAATAATCTTAACGTCCACAGAGCAGAAATAAACCTAATCTCCTGGCATAAGAAAAGTGTAGTATTTGGGAAACAAGAGCAGGATAGCGTGTATTTATTTGGAGAGATCTATCTATTCGAGCTCTTTTTTCCTTCAAAAAATTTACATCGCGTGTTAAAGACTCATTTGCTTGTAATTTAAATCATTCGACAGTACAACCTAAAAACCAATAACTATTGACCTTTTATTGATCGTACGTAGGCCTTCCTCCTTACCATCGCCCGAATTAAAAATAACTAAGATTTAAAAAAAAAAAAAAAACAAGTTGTGAAGTAAAACAAGACAGTTCCACAAATATGCACACAAGTATGACTGACTTATACGACACAAAATGAAGCGAAAAATGGACAGTGGACATTGACGTTCATGGCCAATTTCTTTTGGACAAACGAACCCCATTAAAAAGAAAGGCTACCGGACTTCAAACCAAAGGATCTCAATTGGTGGTGTTCGTGGAGGCAACAGAAATCGTGGACATGGGAGAGCTGAGAGGTGGACAGTCAAAGTGACTAACAATATCGTTAACTAATTCTAATAAATCGTATTTTTTTGCCAACTGCTAAAAGCATAGAGTTAGAAAGGACCTTACACATTAGGATAGGATTCTCGGCCATGAAGAATGATATTTTGATGCAGTGGTTTTTGTCGAATTTA
>JAQFYE010002246.1:0-18833 GCA_034694305.1 Protaphorura glebata | reverse complement strand
TGGAAACGACAGGTGAATTTCCCGAAACCATGGGTTACGACTAGAAATCCAAACAACCGTCCCTTATAGCCGTCCAGTTTCAACATTAGCGAGATAGACATTGTCACCACCCTGTGTGAAGGTATGTTTACGTGCCCTGCAGATGTCAAAGACTAGACTCGACTCAACCAAAAACCTGCCTATTTTATAAAGTTTGAGTGAAGTATTTTTTACGTTTTCTGATTTTTCTGTTGAAGTATAGAGT
Organism: Protaphorura glebata; assembly: GCA_034694305.1. NCBI lineage: Eukaryota > Metazoa > Arthropoda > Collembola > Poduromorpha > Onychiuridae > Protaphorura > Protaphorura glebata. The sequence continues at coordinate 18,589 of JAQFYE010002246.1, read as the reverse complement.
CGAATACACTAGCTTAGACGTAGGGGCAGTCGAAGTGGAGTGCAGTGACTCAAACTCGCAATTGTTTTGAATTCCAGATAACCGAAGTGTACATCTTTGAATCAATTGTGGTCTGATTATTTGGGCGAAGACGAATTGCTGCTGGAAATCATGACAGAAACATTTGACCAAACTCACGAACGGTAAGCCGTACATTATGGCTATATATCAAGCCATTAATATAATTAACGAAATACGAATGGCACCAATGGCAAAAATCCAATCTCTTACACACTGGAAATATCAGCCGTAAAGGTCGCTATCGTAGCTGGGTGGTTCATAGTTTCTGACTGAGACGACCACGTCTTACTGGGTCACATATACCGTTTTATTAACTGCCAGTTGCGACCACCGGTAACCCAGAGTCGATTCGCAATTGGGACAATAATACGGTCTGGCGTGTGGACCCAACTTCCGGGGTCGTTTAGAGAATGAGTGTATAATCTCTAAGCCCAGGTGGTCACTGGGCCAGGTTTTAATTGATTAACTCAATTTACATCATTTCTCCTTAGTTTTATGAGGATTATAATCATCGTCTTCTCAGTCGTCGGTGCGCTCATGGTTCTCATGATCATTGGGGTTATCATCTGCTGTTGTGTTCCAGTATGTTACTTATCTTCCCAGGCTCGTCAACGCCGAGCCACGCTCCGAGGTTAGTAAAGCGAACATATTTTCATTATGGTTTTAAAAATGCATGACAATGTATGCATCCAGAGTTAATACGATTTGGCTGCATTCTTCTGAACCTCTACCAAGAAATTAGGATCTCCTTGTCACCACTTGTGGTTTAAGCATTAACATAGCAAATGTACAACGACTTTTTGGGACGAAATATTGTTAAACGTAGACCTGAAAGGTCAGGTGATGGAGGATGTACACTTTACCAAAAATGCAGTCCGGATCTGTCGAAATGTACAGACGCAGTGACCTCTAATTTTATTTTTGATTCATTTAGCGGGTGGCGTAATTGGTCAACCACCGGCGTACACGGCAGGAGGTGGTTACCCACAAGGTCAATATGGAGCTCAACCGATGTACAACACCGCTCATCCGTCACAACAGCAATTCAATCAACCTCCCTCTGGGTCACCGTTAAATCAGGCCGCGGCCAATGCACCACCTGCATATCCAACTCAGCCAGCCGTCTAATTTATCTACTGGAAAAATATCCTCAATAATATTAGAATTCCAAGTTTTTGACCTTCGCCCTTCCTGGGGTCATCCAATAATGTGGAGATGTCCAAATTTATCAGTATTCGCCACAGACGAAGATAATTCGTTTCGAATAAAAAACTGCGTCATTGCTTTTGACATGTTTTCCTGGTTGATTATTTTCTACAGCTACGGACGCCTTTGCAGGTTCAAATAAAAAGTTATTCAATCTTCGGTAGTGTCCTTCGGTAGATCGTATGATACATGTGTATGTAATGGTCACATTGGAAGGTCACATCCTTTGGAAGGTCAAATTAGATATGAACGAAAGAAAAAGAACGGTGCCAAATCCCAACCATGTCTGCCTAATGAATAAAAATCCCCAGCGGTGAAAACTAGTCATCCGATTCTGATCACTTTAATTGACTTCAGATTATGTCGGTCTCATTTCTAATTAGAACCATACAACCCAAAAAGTTTTGAGGGTGAAATAATGATGATGATGATGACAAGGGTTCAATACCGTGAAGTTTCATTGAGTCAAGCAATACCGTTACCCCAGACCATAGACAAACTGTAGTAAGAATTTAACACCTAAACCTCACAAAAATACAAACAAAAATTTGCAAAAACCAATAGGAAGGAGAAACTCAACATTTTAAAAATTGTTTCCTGTGGGACCGACTGGGACCGCTTGAAAGTAAACAGTAAAGGAAACGGATATATCCAGAAAGACGATGATATTTTAAAAGCACTCTAGTAAAACCCACACTTCATTTTTAAACCAGTAGAGTTAGTTGCAAATACAGTCGAATCATTATATGGGCAAAATTAATGTAAATTGTAAGAATGAGATGAACGTGTTTTTCATTCTGCGTGTCAATCGTCCAAGCGTGACGATTAAGATCACCACACACTACACCAGGAGATTACTTCCTACTTCCGTTCCACTGATTAACAAACTGTAATAATTACAGAGTACTTTCCAACTGACATGTAACATCCTTACAAAACGATGAAATTTAATAGGTTTCGTGATTTGAGTTTATAATTGCTTTCTACTTTATTTTGGCGCATGATTCCGGATCTTTAGGATTTTTAGATTTATAATCGTAATAAAAATACTTAAACCCTACTTATGTGAAAGGTATAGAAATTGTTAACACAATGTTAACATCAACTTGCGTACCAATCTACTCGAAATCCATCCTAAGAGGCTACAGTATGTGTCATGTGCAGTAATAGTTAGAAGAGAAAAACCAAATTAAAAAAATCGAAGCATATTCTATCTCCTCCATGAAAAGTAACGACGAATTAAAAAATAATTATATCGGATGCTGATGAGCTAGTCCCGAGTTTTTAAAACTGGGCCGTCTTCACGAGAAAGTGGTTTCCCCGTTGACAACTAAAGGCTTATGGTGGATCAAAATGCTTATTGTGAAGTCAAATTCATAGTTTCGATTTGCTTAGGAATCATATAGGTAGATTTTTCTAATTTTTGACGGACGCATCAACAATACCTGAAATTTGAGTTTTGAGATATTATTTAATATTTTAATAATCTGCGTTTGGCGTTATAAGCAATAAATTGTATTTTATTCCTACAATAAATTGTCAAGTGTTCGAACAGTCTACATATTTCAGACATTTTTCTATTTTGGATGCTGTAGAATATTATAATTCAAACGGATTACTTACTACAGTGAAACCCGCCTTTTATCGACCCCCGTCTAGATTCAGACCTCTTTCTGGGAACATTTCAAAATAGTGTGAAATCACATTTTCTTCACGATTTTTTTTATTACCCGAAGAATCCAAGGTTCCGCTGAAATAATCCACCGTACTTATCAAAATTCTATCGTGTAGAGTTTTAATTAAATTTTGGTTTTTACAAAGTTCATTTTAATTTTTTATCAATTAATTTCTGGAGAAATAAGAACTTAGCTTTTTTTTTAACTCCTCGCTTGATTACAAAATGCGTTCAAGAAAGTTGAGTAGGCCATTTGCAAACGACGGAAATGTTTTTATGGTTGAGTCACCATCAGGTGAAACGTTTCCGAAAGACGAGTCAAGTGTCTGCTACTTTTTGTCTATGTAAAATGCATAGTGCATCTGGACTTGCCTATGATGTGCAAAATCGTCTCATAGTCACTCACTAAGTCAGTCATAGTTGATGAACCCCACTCAAGAAAAACGGAGTCATTTTTAGGTCGATTCCCAAGGAAAATCAAAGAAAATTAAGCATTGTCATGTTTCCTTAGAGAATATTGGAAGCGAGACAAAAAGAACGGCAGTCAGTATTGAATTTTCGATTCGAAGAGCTAATACAGGGTGTTTCAATACAAGAAATAACTGTACTTACAGGGTGTTTCACTGTTTTCTCTGAACTACTCCGCACTAAGGTACGATCCAATGGAAGCCGCAAAATTATGAACCACCCAGTAGTGCACATTACATTTACATCGGATTGGAGTTGCAAGTTTTATTGCTCCTGCTAAAATGTTAGTGAATTTAAAATTCATTCGTTTCCAATTTTATGTACGTGATTCTATAGCGTATGATTTTTAACAAAGTAAAATGTAATACAGGAGCGTAAGTGGTACGTCTTGGATGGATTTGCGTTTGAGTAGACGTATTCTTATTAGACCTTTTTAAAGGTAGAAAATTGTAGAGGAAGACGAAGAGGTGAGAACTTTCATTTTGTCTGTGTCATTCAAAAATCATTTATTGTCGGTTTGATTCTTTACCTTAATCTAACAATAGGATTTGTAAAACCTTTTTAAGATTTGTTTGTGTACACAATGTGTGCGGAGAAAACTATGTTGTGTGCACCATAAACAATTACAACACAATTCTCGTCTCACATCAATTCCTCACTTTGTAGTACCAATAAATAAAATGAAATGAGAGTGAGTCAACCATGCAACATGTTTGTGAAGTTAATTTGTAAATAATTAATTGGAAAATTTGTCTTACTTTAATTCTATGTATGTGTTTGTGTAGGTTAGTTTTAGTTTCGTCGAACACAAACAAAGCGGTGTTCCCTTTCTGCCAAAGAGATTTAATTAAAGTGAAAATTATTTTTATCCTCTATTCCACCGTGTGCCGCTTCTTTGAAAATGTTCCTTTCAAAAACAAAGGCTCACCTTGCGCTTGGTTAACAATCTAACTGCTTACTGATAGATTCATCAAAAGTTTATCAATGAAAGTAGAATTTTCCCCTTGCGTAGAGGCAGACTAGCCGGAACAGGTTTGGACAATATAACTGCTATTTAGCTAACGTTAAGAGAATTATTATTCCCAGCATCGGATTTTTTAAAATAGTTCAACCATTGTATTGTCAAAATCAGAATAAATAATTGATGCCTGATTAATTGATTACTGTAATTGTGCCTACATTTTTTACAACTACCTAATGATAAAATTCAAGAATTCTTCAATAATAATTTGTTAGTGTCATTGGCAAACTTTTTATCTGGAAAGACATTTGATTAGAAGTAAATTAAAAATGTAGAAATCACGAACAACTTACTAACTAATATTTTTTTTTATAAAATTTATATGATTATATAAAGTAGCTGCGGCATGCAAGTTTTCACAATGAAATAGTGAAATGCTGGTTGTAATGTCCCGATCAGATCGGATGGTTCAAACATTTTATCCGATCAATACATATCAGTTACGGTAGTCCATGAATAAGATATCTGATCGTATACGTAATTTGGAAGAACATTTTGTTATTTTTGTTAAATATCTGACGGACATCTCGCAGTATGATTAGATAATATCAGATTTCATTTGACAGTATTTGCATAGATATTCATATACCCTAATCTAATTCAATTTTTTCAGATCGGATTCGGATTGCAAGCCTGTCGGTTTTCTCGTCCAAGATAAACTCTAATTATAAATGCTCAATAAAATTACAATTCAATTCTTGAAAGGTACCTCTTCGCTCATAATTTCGTTTAATAAAAAATGCATTTCCTCGGAATAATGACTTGACGTGACTACTCTAAAAGGATAACAAGCATGTAAAACAAGCCTAGCAGAAGCAAACGAACAAAATCAAGACGGTAAATCTCGTCACAGCAGATGAAATCGAATTACACATAAATTTCTTCAGTTTAGAGAGTCGAAACTGAATGTCTTTCGATTTCATTTATCACTTTTCATAATTTTGTTGTGTGCCTTATCATTATTATGATGACAAAACGTACTAGTACGTAGGGCATGTAATGGCGTTACTCTTCAGTGCTGCTACGAGTATAACTGCATAATGTTCATTCTGAAATCCAAATCCAAACGTGACAAAAAAAAAGTCAGAATCATGACACGATCATGAGTTCAAAACTCGTTGACAAAAACACTTTTTATTTTGACAGATGAGTTATGTTTCCTTTCCTGTTTTTTGACTAGAACGAATTTGAATTGCCTGAAACTGCAATGAACAACATTTCCTCTCAAATTGCTTAACGTGAGCACGAAGCTACGTGCTAATTACAATTTACAAAAGGCAAGAAGCCAACATTCTTAATTGAAATTTAAATGACAATTATTACACTAGCCACGATGGCTTGCGTTTTGAGATTATTTATTGCAATTGTTAACATTCACAATTCACTTTCAACGTAAATGTCACAGGAAAACGGTCAATGTGCGTTTCAGCCATTTCTACCTGAGAACGTAAAATTTTCTGTAATTAAATGCAACATGTCTGTTTGAAATATTGGATGTAAAATTTCAGAGGCATATCCACAGAGGGTACCCACGACATATGCGAATAATCTGAATAATTAATGTGATAATTGGTCCGGAAGTTCCTCTCTGCATTAAGACATTAAGACATTAATAAGTTGCGACTTATTTTGACCTTTGTTGATTTTCATACTGATTGTGAAATATTATCCGGAAGTCATCCTTCAGTTAAAATTGATAAATTTTCTCCTAACTTTCATTTTCTCAAGTTTGAGAATTGAGATGCATAAAAATTCATGTAAATAGTAAATAGAAGGACATGAAAATCTAATTTTGTCATTCTCTCTCTCAGGTTTTTGTCGTGTTCAATTATATTCGTCATCTTGTGTCTTTCTGAAGTTTCTTCTGATTGTAATGAATGCAAAAACAGACATTTTGCGCCACCATGTCGCTGTCGGTGTGGCCACTTTAGTATGACACGTAATGTATTAATGATAATGTGAAACATGCGGTTTGGATTTGACAAGCATGAGAAAAGCCAACAATTTCACAGAATCCTATTCTAAGTACTATTTTATTCGCCAAAGATAATGTTTATTCAGCCCATTTGTTGCGGTTTGTCTTGTTGAAGTAGTAAACGTAAACGACTCTGACAATGTTTGGTTTAATGACATACTTCTCATCTCACTTAACGATATTGTCAACATTTTATTGTTATTATTCACACCTCTAGTCTTTTATTGCTAATTTTCTCAAAAAATATGACAACTTTCTTGAAAGCCGATAATCACACCGAATTTCTAATACACTAGAGATATTCTAATTTGCTTCAGAGGCAACTGCGGCAAAATGTCAAACATGGCCGTCAACATTTTGGCAAAAATGATCAATTAATCCGTACCGGAACCTCAAGCGACCCGGTCATTTTACTACCAAAAGAATATATACATTATATATGTATGTACAGAAAGATAATCAGAAATGCGTAGTTAGTTTAGTTGGGGTTACAGTGAAAGATTGAACTGCACGATGAACACTCTTTCAGTAATAAATGGAACTATAAATTATTTTTATAAAAGCTTGATTTCCAAGGCCAGGGATAAATGGTCTGAATAACATGTCATGATTTACTACAGAACCCACAAAATCTTAAACTGCACAAGTCTGGATAATTCAGCCGTCTATCCGAAAAAATATTACATTTAATCAGTTGGCATGAATTTTGAAGTAAAAACAAAAATATTAAGAAATATCGATCGTCCTTTGTTAAAATCCCTGTGGGTCATGCATGGAAGTGATATTATAATGGCCCACCACCGAGAACATTCATAAAATTCTCTAAATAATGCACATGTCGTTTTTGTTAAGCAATTTTCTTCCAGTTGTCAGCCAAAGTGCTCCACCCAACAATGGATTCTATCTCAAGCAGATGTACTCAGCAAATTGAGTACCTGAACAGGACATCTAATACTCATGTACGCTATGCGTGGTCGAAATCATTAAAAGCAAGGTGACTTTTCTGTTTGACAAATACATGTTTTATAAGCTATTTTCGAATAATATATCTATTTTAAATTAATCCTGTTATTCGCGTTGAGAAATACCTAGTCAGGTATATTTTCCAAGCAGATACTGGTTTGAACGACGTGGTCTAAAAATTTAATAGGCAAATTTTAAACTTTTCCAACTCGCGAGATCGTCCAGACTTAGTTGTCTCGACTTTGAAAAATTTATGAGCGCTGTGCTCAAAGTAATTCGAAACTGAACAATTTGAATAATATCAACCGCAGATAGGCGGGTGGACTACAAGCACGAAATGTTGAGAAGTCTTGACTTGCATTTCACTACTTTTGCATATTCAATTATCGAAACTGCTAAAAGTGTCGGAATATCATTTATAATATCAAGAGACAAAAAATTCAATGTCGAAATGCTTATTTCAGAAGAATTCGCCAATTCTTTCAAATCCGTTTGAATTCGTCTCCTGGTTTTCTCGACTTGCCATAAATTCTGAACCTGTCAACATACAAATTCGATTCGGAATTCGAGGAATGAAATTGTCATTGTTTTTCTGCACTCTAAGCATGAATCTCTGGCGCGTGTACATACACGCAAATGTATTTTCAGTAAGTCCCTATTTTTCCTACGCTGCTGCTACTCCAGACTTTCATCTTATTACTTTCGAGTTAAATCTGCTTTTAGGGAAATTGTAACAGAGTTTGGACACAAGAATCTCACAGCAAAGATACCCGTATTAGAATTTTTTTTGGATTTCATATTAAACATTAAAAAGAAAACGCTTAGGCAAAACTTAAATTATTTTTAATCAGAATTGTTGTTAAATTTGAGGTTGGTACTTAGGAAAGCACAGCTGGTATGTGCATTTTTATCCTATTTCGTTGTGATGAGATGAATAAGATCCAGCATGTCGTATTTGCATTTGTCTTCTGATGCCTACTGAAATTATAACTCATAAATTAGTACGGCTTAACTACGGAAGTGACTTTTCCAGTGGCAAGTTATTGTCGATTTCCTTGATAGAACTTTTAGATAGATGGTTGCCAGACTGGCATTCCCATCGTTCCAGTGAGTTATTGACTTTAGCATATGAGTTTCGAACAGATCGGCAAATCTGAGAAAGGTACGAGGACACGAGTAAAATAAAATCGTGTGTGCACACAGGAAGTAAAATAAGAAAGAAGCAATGTTGGCCCATGTCACTTTGATTACTATGATATAATGCGAGATTTTTCGCTATAATAATTAAGCGTTAATATTAATATTATTAATTAAGAATAACAAAACACAATAAATTTCAAGCATTGATACCACCGAGCTTAAACCATAACAACATAACATAACATTGTCTAGATCTTTGAATGGAGAGAGAAAATCATAATTTATTGATAATCACTGTCGTTACATTAACGATAGCCTTTCGACTCAGTATACGTGTTACAAAAATGTTTTACAACAAAATGAGGGTTTGATGTAAATTTTAAAAATTTAACGTGAGGATGACGAATTATAAAGATGGTTTTGTAGTATTTGGGAGGAACCCTTTAGTGCAATAATGGCGACGTCAATAGCAAGTTGTTTCGGAAATGAAATTTTTCTCGAAAATCTTCAAAGAAAGATGTTATGGTGCCTCGAGCTCCGATCAAGAGACCAATCACCTCCAGGTGATGTAGCTGGTATTTTTCTAGCAGGTATGGGATACACGGGTCATAGATGTCTTTCTTCAGGTTGTTAATCTCTTGAGCTTGATTCTTGTTAGTTTCAATTCGTATCGTGGGATCAATTATAAAGCCGTCTCTTGTGACTGGATCAAATGCTATTATATCAATACGGCGATTTGAATCTGACTCACTATGTTGTCAGAACTAAATCACCTCAATCGGTTCTAATTTTGTAAACAGTTTTTTGCAGAAGTGTTTAGCCCCGGTATTCCTGTAGAAGTGGTATTCTACATATGGTTTTCTTGTGATTCATTTTCTTTTAAACGTTGCGGAATAAAATGAAAGTTTTAGTAATTACGTATCATGCAAAATGCAATACAGAATTTTAATTGTTGTTTTAGTATCTATTTTGACCTCTACAAATCGCACTTCAGTATTTACTGTGTGAATGAAATGGTTCCTTGGAATCCTTGGCAGTTTCGGTGGAAATAATTTGGAAAAGCTATTTTATTTAATGTTTTTCATATATCTTACCAATATGAAAAGTATACGAGGAAACCTAATTACTATATACAGTAGTTTCCGTGAAAAATGTTACACTCAACGGCGTCTGAATGTGCCGTGCCGAGAAATGTGCTTACGAAATTGATAAAGATGTCATAGTAAAAATTCTCGAAATTTTAACACTTCAGTTACTATCATGTGTTGGCTGGTTTACCAATGTGAGTATAAATATGACATGGACATGGCATTATGCATACTGAATTAATTTCAAAATAGCAATACATTTTAATGGAGATCAGAATTTGTGTTTAACTACTGTCAACTTACTCAAGTAAATAAAAATACCACTGTCCATCATAATTTCCCGAAACATGTGCCGCAAATCTAAATCTAATTGTGTCAATTGTATTTTTTTTTAGACATTTTTAGTTTTGTTTTTAATTTATCCAAGGAATTGTAATTTGAATATTGTTTCTAATGATGCAGGCATTCATTTATAGTACGAAAATTTTACTGTCCAATTAATAAAATCAAACGTCAATTTATGTTCGTCCTAAAGACAGGGTCATGTACTAGAGGTGTTGAACTTTCCTCGTAGATTCTGGATTGCATTCAGATTCAATTTGGCCAAGCAAAGGTAGCCCTAGGAGGTACTAGTATCTTAGGTAGCCCTAGTATTTCGGAAATATAAGGAAAACCTCTTTTCAAGCAACCAGCAGAACCAGACGTTGTCCGTCCAAAGGATCGAACCTTCAGGTAGAAAAATGATGACGGGATGGATACCGTTCTACGACGAGTCCCGTTTAAACAATTTTAGCACGTAGTTCTCTAAGTGTGGTTTCTTGTGAGGTATGAGAGAATTGTCGACTGCATGAGGATTTGGATTGATTCAATTTATTTTCTGGAAATCACAGTCGACATTATTTCGGTAGTGGTTATCAGTTTTCATTTGTCTATGCAATTCACTGGTCAATGGTCGAGTCGTTCATCGTTTCAACGAGTTGCAATTTAATTTTAAATAGTTCAGATAATTTGTCTAACTTATTTGTGATTAAAAATTCTTAAGAATTCCTTGCCTTCGGATTAATTCCAATTCGGAAGTTAAAGTTTTGATAAAAATTAGTCAAGGCCAATTAGGTTAGATTTATGACCACAGACGCATCCATCCGACCTCCTCCGAAGTGTCTATACTCTAGATCTACTGTCTGCTATTAAATTGTTGAATATTGATTAAGATATGACAAAAGACCAAGAACGAAATATTGATTTGGCCCAGAGAAGGTATTAGGGAAGGAACTAAAGGAGAAACTCCAATCTAGATAAGTTTGGTAAAACGCAACCGAGATTCCCATTAGATTTCTGGTGAAATTTTATTCTGGAAATGAACTATACCACGAATACACTAACCGTAATTATTACTGAAAATATTTTTATACGGAGCATTTGTTCCAGATTTATTTACGTATTCTCACATACACCTCTATAACCCAAAAACGAGGGTGACACGTATTTACCAGACACTCATTTCTACAAACTCAGCAATATTTATGCAAATCACTAATGTATAAGGCTATCATTATTAAGTTAATTATCAAATGTTATTTCTGTAACAGGTTGGTAATCTCTAGTCGTTCTAGTGCATCACGTACATATATATATTTATAATTTTGAGTAAAACTTGTTCATTTTAGAACCCATTAATAGCCTCTTTATTCATTTCTTCTTGAGGCAATTTTTACTTGCACTTTCTGAAATCCAAGCTCTAACCATATACCCAATTTCATCGCACTTTGCTTTACACTTGTTAATATAAAAGTATTGGCTATTAAATAAACATCCGAATCAGAACCACAAATCCAAGGACATCCCATTTTTAGTGAGTACTGTGTGTAATTAAAGTACAGAATTTTAACTTTAATTTTTGATAATGATTTGAATTTATAGTAGCACCATTCTGGGCGTTCTAGTCAATATTGGAAATGTATAAGGTCCCAAGGGTCACAACCAAGGCCACAACTGCCAAGCCGATCGGAATTGAATTTATCTGCAAGTCTGCAACCGGACCGTACGCGAGTCTCCTGGGCTTAAAATATGCATTGGGAAAATACTGCGCCCCGATCGCAATCAATTAAACCAAGCACATTCGAATGATTAAATTTGTTTTAGGGCAATCGCTAGACTTAATTTTTTTCCGTGTTGGCTGCTTAAAACTTCATACTGAAATGAATTCTTGGGTACAAAATAAATGGGTGGTTCGGAAATAAAATTATATTTTATATGAGCATCATCGCCTTTGGCTGATTCTTTTTATCTCTGTCGAATAGTAATTATGAACTTGGATAATTAGGTTATATGAACGATCCCCGACTTAGAACTCTTACATTTGATATTTATATCATAAATGCAAAGAGACAAAATATCTACAAGTATTCAAGGGGGCACTGTTCAGAAATATATTTCTGGAGTATATTTATGTTCAAATAGCGATAAGGCCGTAAAATGTGGAAGCGTGCCACTGCCACTGCTTTGGCACAGATGAGAGTGACAATTACGATACACTCAAAAGTCTAACAATAAGTACTGAATTGTAGTCGAATTTCTTTAACAGGAAACCTACGGTTAACGGTGAAATCGAAATAAAACTAATATTATCGTTCCAGTCTCGGTTACATTTTGAAAGCCAGCACTGTTCACGGTGGTTCATAACATTTTATCTCTGTGCCTCTAACCGAACTTAAATGCACTGTCAGAAATGTTTTATGAAGGACTGAATAACATATCGGGCGATAAAAACTCAATGATCTGTAATTTTAAATATAGAGCGCAAGATTCCTTAAGTTCGCAGAGTTCAATAATAATGTCGAAATTGTACGGGATACGGAGTGATGGCTGTTTGAACTTTGGACGCGTACAAAATTTGGATGGAATTATTACGCACAGTTTCTTGCTGAGCGTTTGTTCTCCATATTTATAATTTTAGTATACTCATCAGGTTCAAATCCAGCAAGCGATTAGTAAAAACAACCTTTCCAATTTTGCTTGTAATCCAAACTTTCGAACTCGTCTATTTTCGGAGACAATGGTTCGCATCTGGCATCTAGTTTGTGCTGAAGAATCTTCAATGAAGGCAGGGTACGTCGGAACGAAATGTACACGCGTAATATGAGTTATTACTACGACGTGGGTAATATCCGGAAAAATGTGTATAAAGGAAAATTCTTAACAGTTGACGTGGAAATGTACGAATCATTCACGAGCGTACATAAATGGCAAATTGCAGTAGTGGTAATTCTTTTCTTCGACAGTCTCATTAAAATCAAATTAGAATTTCGCGTCAAACCAATAATACGAAGAGTTGACCAAACAGAAAAATTTCCGACCCAAAAGTAGGACAAAGAAAATTAAAAAAATCTGAATTTTTTATCTATCCGACCGGCTGGATAGGGCGGTAAACGCTTAGTACTAAAAGAACCGTCCAATCCCTTGCAATTTACTTTTATCGGCTGGATACGGCAGGCCTCAAGTAAAACCCGCTAAGTACTGAAAGAACAGAAAAATACATCATGTCATCCAATTCCCTGGCAATTTATTTTTATTTAAACTCCTCGCGTATTCGTTCATGATTGATCACATATATACTTTACTTACTGACATAAAAAATTACCGTATAGAAAACGCGAGTATTCTTCGGGTGAAGGTGAACAAGACAAATAAATGTAACAAGTGAAACATTTTAATACTAGTTTTAGTATCATTTAAGTCACATGTTTTCATCCCGTCGTTTTTCACCTGAAGATTGAACATTTTAATCTACATCTTCATCGTCCTCTTCAGATGGCAAATCGTCTTCATCGAACAGAGACATGTCTTCAACTAAATTTAACATTGCGGCAGCAGAGTCCGCCTGGAGTTGAGTAAACCTATCATTTGTCGCCTTTGTCCCACTCCCATCCTCTTCTTCCTCCTCCCATGCTTGATCGAAAGCGATTTCTTTGTACTAAAATATTTGCAAAATGTCATGTTAGTTTTGTGTGAAAGCTACAGAGCAACAAGAAATCACTTTTCATGTATACACTGAAAAGTGCCTTTTTGTAAAATAAGTATATCTGGACAAGTACTTCAACTTCATCTTCATCCTCGCTATTTGACAAGTTTCCAGTGTCGAATGCATCGTCTCCATCCTCGAGCTCGTCTTCAGCCATCGCAGGGTTGAATGTGAACATCTCTCGCCCAGAGAGCTATATGGAATTAAAATTTTATGTTATGTCTAGTATTAAAAAAAACTCCAAAAACATTTTAGTATTTGTGGTCTAAAGTTACCCCGATGTGTCGCCCAGCCTTAAAATCAACTCTCTTCTTGTCCTCGTCCTTCTTCAGTGTTTCTTTCTTTTCCATTATTTTCCGTTTCTTCCAGGCGATGAAGGTAACGAGAGTCACTTTTGTCAAATTCCCAGAGCTCAAAGCTGCCCTTTCACGTTCAACCAGATCTTCCAATGAAATCTCATCTTTCTGTAATTTTACTTTGTCCTACAACAGAAATAAATCAAATAAGATTAAAAATTGCATAATGAAACAAAAATCCAATCCTTCAAGATAAACGAAAATATTTCTGAAATTCTCCCATAAGTCCTAATCGATACGATCATTTTGCAACAGAAAAAATTTCCGCATCTAATCTGCCGGTTGCTACTCCCATTATGAACTAAACTTTTATTTAATCATCCTTTCAAACTTTCTACGATCATCCTAATAAACTGAATAATTACCCTTTTCAGCATAAATCCAGGTGGCAAAGCATGTCTGTAATGACAGTCACCACCGTTAGGACATTCCCAGAACCAACCGTACTTCGACTTTTCAACGGCGTCAATGAAGAATTTGCAAATCTGCAGAGGATAAAATATTCACCACTTAATTTTATGAATTTCAGACAATTTAAATTTCAATATCTATTCAGTAGCCTTACAATGTCGGTCTGTGGTCGACTTCTCTCAGCCTCTCCGTGCTTCTTTTCAATGACTTCTTTTAATTTCTCTTCATCCCATTGATCCATCGTATCAGCAGCAGTGCCATCATCTCTCAAGTCGCAGTATAAGGACCGTTTCTCTGCTTTTCGCTCAATCGTCAAGTCATGAGAGAATTTACACTTTTCTCCTTTCCCACACTGTCCTTGTTTAAAAAATGCACAGAGAACTGATTTCGGGTCAGCACCTATTAAAAAGTAATAAGTGATTTATTGGTGAAACAAAATTAGTCTGTTAAATTAATTGTCAAAGATCATATTCAGCAAGTAATTTTAATTTCTAATACTAGCTCTTTGAAGTCCAACCCAAAGAATACATCTGAAGTTGTTAAGTGTAGAATATTGGTAATGATGAAATAAGATCACACGACTAAATCTAGGATGAAATCGGTTAGCTAATTTCTTTCCTTCAGGTCAATAATTTCAATTTGCACTGTTCCCAACATTCGGACCATAAATATAACTTTTAACTACGAACTCATAGACAAACCGAGTTCGACATATCTTAAATCATTTCGATTTCATCATTCATCATCATCATTCATCATTTCTTGTAACTAAAGCTAGGAATATTATATAAATTTAGTTCTAGAGATCTAACAATAAAACCGTTTAAATTGTTGAAGTTAATGAAAGCTCTCATTTGAAACTCGGGCTTCTGGATCTGGCCTACCAGAACAGTCACTCGAGTCGTTTGCCATAATCATAAATGAACTTAATCTGAATTAAAATGGTCGATAAGGTGGTTATAAAAATTAATTTTAAAACTGAAGGTTCAAGGTGTTAACCTGTACGTCCATATTCGACAGTACCGGTACTGGGACCAGAACTCGTTTTACATTTTTTTCGAAATCTGAACAATAATAATTGTTATACATTTGTGTTTGTACTTACCCTTTTCAACCTTCTGTGCCGCAGTGACAGGTTTGAAGAGAGTAGAAGTGATATCATCAGTCCCATCAGTTTTTTTCTCTTTTTCTTTTAATTTTTCCAACTCCAATTTTCGATTGGAAGGATTCCCACCAAATTTGACCTGCTTTTCAACTTGTTGAATAAATTTTTGCTGTTTTGCTCCTTTTTTGTTTTTCAATCCGAATGTTTTGTCCTAATTTGCAAACACAAAAATTTAGAATAAAACAATATGTCAAACGTTTATGATATTTCATTAGTTGAATTTATGGACTCACCTCAATTACTTTCTCCTTTTTCTTTTGCTCCGTTTTCTTGCTGGGTTTTTGGGGGGCGGACGTGGTATTTCCGGCAGCATTTTTTGGCGGCATTGTGGTCAGCTCGGGTCACAGGTTAACAAAATCCGAAAATTGAAGCACTCGAAATAATTTAGAATTTCACGACGGCTCATCACATCACTCAATTTGAGCGAATGCCCCGTCAAAAACACATGTGATGTTGCGTACAACATAAGCCGACAGGTGGTGCGTGAGTAGCGGAATTCGGTCGCCGCAAATTATGACTCTATATTCGGAAACTTCCTCGGCAGCGTCATATCGATTGCCTTATATTCCAGTCTTCTTAGTATTTACTAGCGTTAAACATGAGCTTAAGGCACGCGAGATTGGGTATTGTAATTTCAAGGATATTTTAGAGTCAGAACAGAACGGTGAAGTTCTATCTAATTTGAATGAATATTACCGGAATTCGTCTTGCCTTCTTCTAAATCTTAAATAATTAAATACGGTTCCTTTCAAAACCAACGCGTAATAATGTCGTTTAAATTGAGAAAAGTCAAAATATTTTGGAAGTACCACATACTATCATGAACTCAACGTTCTGCTATGGCAAGTTCCTCCTTTTTGTACTTTAAACTCCCAATTGATTTTGCGATGTTGTCAATTAAAAACAAATATCACTTTGCACGTTTCTTTTAATTTTGAATATTTTTCAAGCTTTAGTAGTATTTAAAGCACTCTCTTTGATGTTAGAATTCATGTCACACCGCACCTACTGTCACAGAAGTTAATCATATGGGAGTTTCATTAGTATTGACGAGACCGCAAAGACATGACATTGTAATAACAGTTTATTTGTTTTGATTTTGAATGGATTTATCGGTAGACATTT
This sequence comes from Protaphorura glebata, assembly GCA_034694305.1. Classification (NCBI taxonomy): domain Eukaryota; kingdom Metazoa; phylum Arthropoda; class Collembola; order Poduromorpha; family Onychiuridae; genus Protaphorura; species Protaphorura glebata. The sequence goes on along the minus strand of JAQFYE010002246.1, from coordinate 1,915 downwards.
TTGAGAAAGATATTTATTTAATCTCGAGCTTTCGGGAAAACAATCGTTCCCTTCTTCAGGAGAAAAAATCAGAAAAACCGAGTGACAATTTTTGATGTAATACAAATGAACAATGTAATGAACAGTTTATTTCTTGAAGACAATACAGTGGACCGGAGTCAAGACTAAATCAATACTTATTCTTATACATATGTTTAATTATAGGGGTATCATTTTAGTACCAGACGGAATTCTACGTGGATTGGTATTGGTATCGCATGCATTGGTTGGTATTGTGTCTATTAGCCTCTACTGTAAGATGTAGTTGACCCACGTAACTTTAATGACGCTTGAACCACTTTGATTTCATTCTCCGGTCGAACGGATTATCTGACTGGAATGGAACGACTTCAAATGAAGCCAACGAACTAAAAGGATATTATTCAGAAGTGCTACATAGTAAGATTATGAAGCATTCTCGTGTAGATGAAAAGTGACGACCAACACTTTTGCCAAAATTTCCGAAACCCAGCTTTCTCCATGAGTTTCAACTAAAATTCATTCGAACTTCGAAGAAGTACGACATATAACACCGGTGTGAAAATACGAATTTATTCAATCTTGTCAGAGTTGGTCCACACTTACCACGTTCATGGTCATTGCAAGATTCTTGAACCAACCTTGTAGGATTCACTCACCACAGCGCTGTGTCGCGCCTTCGACCACCGTTCTAGTTCAATGATTTCATTTGACGCCAGGGCTCGTAATCGGAATCAGAATCGTAATCGTAATCGAAAAATAATCCGAATTTTTATGATAATCAGATTGGAAATAGTTTAATAATCGAAAAAATAATCGGAATCGGAATCTGAAATTTCTTTTTCGATTACCAGCCCTGTTTCACGCTATTTCACTAAGTCGGATAATCGCCAGCCAGGGAATGGAATCAAATAGCTAGAGATTAGAGATCATTTAAAAATTCTCCGTCAGGAATATCATTTAGTCTCCAAACAAAACATTGACCGGTCTGAAAAATCAGCTGTACTAAACTTTGGTACTAAATTTTCTTGTGCACGAATTAATTAACAGCTAGAGCGAGTAAAAAAACTGGGTACAACTACAAGATTGGATCAATTATTTTAGATTCAGAATTTCTAGCGCAACTATTATTATTGATACATACATTCTTCTATTTTAATTTTTTAAGCAAAAAAAATATTTAACAATATTCCAAAGGTGCAACAACGCATTTATCTGAATTCAAATGTTAGTCGTCGCGGTATTTGCATGCAAATGTATCAAGTTAATAGTGTACTTTATCTAGGGACTTATATATAGTATATAATTTGATATTAGGTCATTGACCATATCTATGGCTGGAAACCCCAAAGTTTCTATTCACCTTTTATCATCTTTACCTCCGCATTTGTGGACAAACCCTCAAAATCTGACGCTACATCAATCCTTGGAAGGCCGTTCTCAGCTGATTCATCGCCACCGCCGGTACCACTCGCTGGATCCTTTTTAACGAAAACTCGGCAAGCCAAGTACTCAGGAGGACAAAGATCTCGAACGCATTCAAATCCATGTTGTTTACAGAGCTCAATCATTTCCGGGCATGTCTTGAAAGAATATAGAAATTTGCAATATTTACTTTGTAGAATTTATTTGCAAGCCAAAATATTAGATGAGATAGTGCGGTGATCTTCCTTCTATCGCAAAAATATGTCCCCACAAATTGTCGCTCTCAAATATTATACCTGTTGCGACCAAAATTCCTTGACAACCTTCCTTCCTAGGTTAGTTCATAGTCGTTGTTGACAAAATTGTTTTTTTATTATTTTGATGGGCACCTCGATCTCTTCCTTGTTAAATGGGCACCACGATCTCTCGTGGGTTATAAAAAATTAATTATTTCATTTTTTGTTTAATGTTG
>JAQFYE010002245.1:0-18835 GCA_034694305.1 Protaphorura glebata | reverse complement strand
ACGGATTCGGATCGGATCGGATTGACAGGTCGATCCGATCCGAAAAATCCGTCGGATTTCGGATCGGATCGGATTGCATCGGATCGGATTGCGTACCCTAATTCCAGGACGTAGTACGAAGGTAAAAGGTAGATCAAAATGAGGATGATTTTGAACCACCTTGTACATGAATATTTGTAGTACGCATTTCCTACCTGAAACCGGAACGGACCTATCTGTTGTGTGAGTAGGATGCGGTCGTAGAAATTTAACCAGAACTAAAATATTCGAGAGAACGTAATAAAGTAATTGAATTTTTGTTCTGAGTTTACTTTTCCTCCGGAATTTAGGTTTAGTGCATGTATTATTTTCATCAGAAGTAAACGTCGCAGAAGAATAGGGCGTGCTCAACTCACGATTAAGGCAAGACGTTCTTTACTCGAGAAAGGAACTCACAAGGGAATCACTGAGTCTGATTACGTCGGATTAAACTAAAAGTTTCCGAGTAAATTCATCATTTATATTAAACAAATGGATTCACGACTATGTCAAGTATTATGGACTACTTATGTATCTCTTCTCCTAATTCACATACACTAAAACACAATTTATCCTTAATACGAAGGAAATTATAATAACACTCGCGACTTACGGTGGATCGAAACGTATACAAGTTTATTTCTTCCCCAAATACACAAGACGGATTAAAAAAGCGTACGCGCGCAGAAATATCAAACTACATATCACAATATTAAGTTAAAATTTTAATGGATTTATTAATATCCCGCTTACTCAGATACGTCTAGGAAGAAAAGAATTATTTCAATATTTGACTCAAAGATGTTGGAAAAGTAAAAACAAAGAAAAATACGTATTTTGTCATAAGCGTCTTCAATTCTCGTGAGAACTCCATGTCAAACTTGTTATAACCTGATTTTATTGAAGTTCCAGTACTCTGTCAGTCCATATAGTCATTTCAAAGCACGTCCGTTAAGTGAGATATACATTTTGAAGAAAATACTAGGATTCAGTGAGGAATTACAAATAACGTCAATCCGATCGGGTAGCATTGGAATTATAAAATTAACAACTTCTAGAACTCTGCAGGTCTGGTTATTTAATTCGTTCTCAATATTTCTGTATTACGCGAATTGCATGGATCAATAGCTTCATGGATTGGATCCCGCTTAAAATTAACTACAAAATGAATGAACCTGATTTCTAGTGCACGGAGAAAGTATCAGACCCTGCCTTCATGGACGTTTTGAAAGTATGCATTTTCAACTCTTTCATTATGTTCGAACGAGACATATTATTTGCGTCATACTATGTAGTACATTACACTATGATTTGAGGATGACATATTCTATCCACACCCATTAATTAACCTCGCCTTCAGGCACGGTCGAATCGTGGCTGCCTGGTTTCCAATTTATCTTAGTGGAGGCACCCCCAGTAGCAAAATGCGAAACACCAGACTATTTTTAAAAACGACGATAACAGCCTGCTGGACCGAAGCAACATTCACTATGCTACATTTGAAGTTAATTCTGGAGAGTTGGCTGAAGATATTTCCTTGTGAGTGTGATATGTGGTGTTTTTGTCGTTCAAATGCCGAGACAGGACTTGTCTCATGGTTAACGATTGTGGACTCATTCCCCTCCATGGAATAGGGTCTACTTTGTCTCAAATCCCAATTCCTGAATAATGATGACCCAATGAATCCGCTTCGCTGCATGTCACTGTTTTTGCTTGATAAAGCAAAACGTGACAATGCGGGAGATTCTAATCCAGGTTTTGTCTCCAGTACATTTTATTACAACGCGACATAAGTTCTACATGGTGGTCCAAAACCCCGGTCACTCTCACTTTATCCGTTCCATAGTTAGTCCACGTTGGAATTTTCTAGTATTTTCTGATGTACACTTTACATTTCAAAATTCAGAAATTTGGTTTTCTCGTCTGTGATATTTTGTCTGAAATTCCTGAGGACCACAATAGTCCATAAGATTTTCTTGAAAATGTATATCTTGCTTATTTGGTTTCTCTAACAATAATTTCTAGGAACGGCTGGAGCAGGATGAATTTATGGATCGCCGTGTGTGGTACTTAAGTATAATATCCAAAATCTGCGGAGAACTTCCCGGATTTAAGAACAGTCGTTGAGTTTGAGTGAAATGAATTGGAGAGAATTTGAGAAATGATGAAACAACTATTTTTACGACACATCGTGCAAAATATACTAAACTCTGTAATATATTCATCTTGAAAATAAAAAGTAAGAACAAGTGTAGACAATTTTGTCTCTCATCCTCAGAAACCGTGCATCATTTCCCATAAGTTACAATTTTTATGTGTGTCAGATTTATTTTCGTACCGGTAGAAAAGTAAAAGATTGAAAGCCTCGAGGTCCTTTCAGAATGACATTTGGAATAAATCCCACACGATACAGGAACGGTAAACTAAAAAGGCTTTATGTTTAAAAACTTTGAGCATTTTGAGACCGAATAATTCCGTGTTTCATTTTAATTACTTTCACTAATTGGCATTTTGCCGTAGGGTATAATCAAATAGAAGTGTATGATTCAGAAGAGAATTGTTGTTCGTTTGACCTAAGGAAGGTGCCTCAATTAGTAGGAGAAAAGTGAAGTGGAAAATAACCTGATCAACCGCGTCACAAATTTACACCTTATCATTTATCATTCGAGATTGTGAAAAAAATGAAAGTTTTTGAGTTGAAATTGTGAAAATTCAAATTTGGAGTCTTCCAAAGTTATTCTTTTTGTATCGTGTGTTTTCCTTAGATTTTATCGCCTCGCTTGCTGACGTTTGACATAGCTGTGACGATTCCAGACCGACAATATCTGATAAAATCAACGAATTTTCCATATAATGCCACAGCATGTCAAAAATCGTACCTGGGCATGATTTTAATTAAGATCTCACCAGTTGATTGCTTTCATAGGAGTGCTTGATACACCCAAATAATAATTATTTTACAGTGGGTGCAAAACACTCATACGATATGGCAATTTCCCCTCAATGTCAAAATTCCCATTTGATTTTGCCCTGCCTCCGCGTGTAATTGAATTTCAAAACCCTTCATTACTTTGACAACCTTATCTGCTTAAAAAATGCAGAATCTTTGCACTGTACGAGTTACAAGCACTCCTAAAGATTGCAATCAACTACTCAAAATCTTTTGAGTTTAATCTAGCGTTAGGAGATACTGTCGACCTCGAGGGTATTGATGTCCGTTCTCTGACTATTCGTCAAAATTTTCAAATCCTTCTAAAGCTCAGCCCTTAGGCAGCCAGGGTTAATATTCCTTCAGTTCGGATATGTATACATATGCACTTCAATGATCTTAGTATACAGACAGGTTCATAGTAACTCTTACACCCGCCAACTCTGTCATTATGCAGATGAACCTGGTGACGCGAAGCAGTTGTACGTAATGTGCCGTGCATTTTATTCGAAATTCCTTGATGTATGTATTTGTCCAGATGGGCATCCAATTAAGTAGCATACGATATGCTCAACAGTGCGAATTATTGCCTTAGCGAATAATTGCAATAATACTGAAGTAGGGAAACGTCAACGATTTTTCCTTCGACTAAAAGATGTGTGAAGTCTGACGTTAGTCAAGGGTGATGCTTAAAAAAAATCTCAAATCCGTATATAACACTTCATTTTGATCCTCCAAGCATTCACGAGATATGGATAGTCTTTGTTGACATATAGTTCAGTTCTTGTCTCATTTTTAAGTTAAATTTGAGATATCGATCGTTCGAATCAGAAAAAGTCGATTTCTCAATTGCAATTGACTTAAAATTATCATAGATTTCAAATTTCGGGTGAAACATCAACTGCTACCAATCCATTTTTCTAAATATTTCTAAAAATCAAGATATTTACAAAGAAATAGGACAAGAAAACTGGTTCAGCCACGTATTTGTTAAAAGATTGTCCGGAAAAGTCTTTGCACTATTCAGTATTTTTGAGCGTTGTTTTTATGAAAACGCTCAGGTGTTCTACTGCGCACAACGGATTTTGAAGCTGAATAGCTACAAGTTGAAATCGACATATGTCAAGTTTTCTCTAAAGTGGGGCAAAATGTCATGAGATTCGAATTGACCGTATGCATCTAAGACAATGCACAGACTTTATGCCTCTGTACTGGCCCGACACCCCCAGGTAAGTTGAATAAGTTATGAACCACCACGTACTGTACATAGATCATGTCTCAAGAAACCAGTGCATCAATTTGATTTTGAACTTGTGTAGTATTTGTGTGGTTCTTAGTTTGTAGTATATTTTCTGACGTCGGGTTACCGAGTCCTGGTTTCTGGTTTTGGGTCATAGGAATGAGTGGTTGCTTTTAGAGGAGAGTGTCAGTTGGTATTACTAAAGAACTCGTCACACACTAATTCAATGACCCAAAGAACGCTGTGTCCGGAGCTTAGACCACTTCACCAAAAGACCAACCACCACTCTACTCTCTAAATCTTGTCCGCCGCAGCTTAGAAAAAGCTCTCAAACCCTCTGTAGTCTCCTAGTCCTACTTTAATGGGCCAAACATCAAGTTGATAAAGTGCGTGTGAAGTAATCCAGACTTTTAGGCAGGACTGAGGGACCGTAAACAATTTGAGGAAAACATAAATCCATTCCAAAAACCAAATTTATCCATCTACCCCACTCAAAATCTTACTCGGAATCACTTCCTTCAAAGGAATTCAAATTACAAAGAAATTCCTTAGAGTCAAGAAATAAGGAAGTCCAGGAAAATCACATAATAAAAGTTAAATCCTCTGATAAATCCGTTCCAATACAATTATTGGCAAAAGGAGCGGGCACAAACCTTATGGGAAAAAGTACTCCGTTGGAATTTCTTGGGATTTTTAAATGTTGTAGTCAGGTTCAAGTTCAAGTTTAGTTTTATTTAAGTGTCAGAACCAAGTCAAGAATCTATCAATCACAATTGACAAATATACTGCTGCTCTCCCCTTGGGGACACCATATAAATAATTAGATTGATAAAAGTCTTAGTCTTATTCTGTACAACTTTTGTGAAGGTTCTACGCCCAAAAGTCTAACCGTTTGGCCGCTAGAAAAACACTATTGGCATGTAGGGTGAAGGCAAGTGACTTTCACTTCCCTTCCACTCGCTTTCACCCTACATGCCCATAATGTATTTCTAGCGGCAAAACGGTTAGACTTTGGGGGTAGGACCTTCAAGAAAGTTGTTCAGAATAGGACTGACTAAAACATAAAAATTCCAATATATTGTGAATCTTTTCAAAGAAATGCAGCAATACACTTAAAGAAACAAGTACCTCAGATTTTCAAAATTTCTCAAGACTTTTAAAAATTGGAAAGAATGCTTGCAGCCAGGCTTGCCGCAGTGCTGAGGATTCCTGCTTGTGTCAACTTTTCGTCACATTTCCACAATAAATTGACATCAAGACAATTTAATTACCTTCTGTTGCTCCCCAATTTTGACCAATTTTAGTATTCTGCATTTATTTTATACCGTATCCTTGTCAAATTTTTAATTAATATTAAATATTTCACAACCTGTAAGATATTTCCACTGACAAAACTGTTTGATGATTTAGTCTCCCCATGTGCATGTAGAGGAGGTACTGATAAATAATGTAATGTGGGTTGAAAGCGACCTAATGTTAGAAGTTGAGAATGAGAATAATTTGAGGACAGGAATCCTTTTGTTCTTCCTGTAATATTTTTAGAGGTTAGCTTTGTTGAGTAATGCAGGTGAGTTTGGATAGATTCTGCGTGATGGGTAGTTGTAGTTCATACTGGATGAAATGAAAGCTCGATGAGTGAGTTCCCTGGAGCTAATTTGTGGATTCGTAGGAGGAAAGATAAATGTGAGGAAGGATTTAGTCTGGGAAGAAGCTCTTCCAACATTATCTCGGAGGAATTCTGCATGGTTGCAGACACTGGCGGAACCAAAGGAATGAATAATACATCCATTCTCTCATTTGACGCCTTTTCAAAGGAAAACCAAATTCCGTTTAAAAAAGGAAAAGGAAATAAGGTAGCTGAGTTAAGCGACTACGGCAATCAGGGAATCCGTACTTCGATATGTATATCTCATAAGGGAGTCACTCGACCAGATAAATGAGATATACCTCATTAATTTTAATTTGTGAACAATCAAGAAATGGTGAAACCTTTATCATCCGCGAGGTACGCTTTCTCCATTTACCCTTATGGAAAAATTGGTGAAAGTCTATCCTACCTAAATGAATACAAGCCATCGGTCATTTAAAGTCTTCTCGACATTTTAAGTGATAGCATTTAGCTTTATCACTTGAGATAGCGTCCTTGTTTAGATGAAATGATAGTCAAAGTTCACGTACCTTCATAGAGCCAGTCAGGTACACCATTGTAGACTACGCCAGGTACGGCAGAGTCCGTGATCCTCATGACTTGGTCCTCACTCATGTTCACTTTCAAGTAGATGTCTCCCTCATGGACCAAAACCAAAGAATTTCCCACGGGGGCCCATTTCACTAATTGCATCCGACTCTCCTTCTTCTCTCCAATCCTCAATGGAAATGGAATTTTACTTCTGTTACTGTATCACACGGGCCCAAAGTTTCTCATTTTAATTTAACTCTACTCACACAACAATTACATGAACAAATGTTTTTAATTCCATGTCTCAAAAAGTCACGGGACCTATAGAGTAACGCACATTTCTCTTGTAGGGTAAACGGGGCTAAATATTCCCACATTTGAGATATTTTTTAAATCCCCAAAAGCATTGTGTTAATTTTTGCCTCTCTATAGCAATGTTTTACATTTTACTATCAATCACAATTTTCCTATCCCAGGAACATGGGTCTTCTTGACTAAAAACGTTTCCTCGTAGCAATAAATTCTTATCTTTCCTTTCAGACATCGCTATATAGAGGTTTTCATCGTATTATGAAATTTCTTACACATGATGTATAAGTAGAACGGATGCGATGAGAAGATAGAGAATACAATACATAGCACACTACAAAATCAAAATGCTATATTGATCTTTGTGAAAGTTTTTCTGCAAGAGAAGCATTATGTTGGAGGAAATTGATTTTTTTTCAAGGAACTACGGAACCACACTCTCTGTTCGCAGACTTAGTAATCCAGTTCTGTCGGAATTTAGCAGTGTGTTTAGGTTTTGGAAATCCCCAATTATTAAAATCAATATAGAGGGAAAGTATTACCAATCTACTGAGTAGCCACTTTATTATTGTCTCATAATTTTAGAGAAAGGAGTTGGGATACGTGAGTCCACAAATTTGGCAGCACGACAAAATGAAACACATGTAGTCCCGTCGGACGTACCATGAAAATGAAATGAATTAATGAACAAAGAATGAGTTCGTTGGACCGGCCAAATTGGAATTAAACATTACACGCGGGAATCAAAAATTCTTTTTCTTGTAAGTTCAATTCGCGTATAATTTTTTTATTCTGCACAATTAGGTTGTCAGAAATAACTTAAATTCTGTTGAGTTTGGTTTATTTTATAGGCACAAATGGTGGTCGTTATAAAGTAGAGTAGACTTTCACTCACTTTCGACTCATTTTGTTTCCGTGAAACCATACAGAGAATTTTTTGGAGAACTCAGGTAGAAAAAAACGTCTGAAAAGCGACAATGGCGTATTGTGAGCTAATTATCTGCCGAAAGTCGATTTTAATTGTTCTCGGGATGCAAACTCATGAATTTAGCAGGAATCTACCGTAAATGACATATTAGAACCCCGGGTCTCCATTTATTCATCTACGGTAGCGGACTGTCAGCACTTTCTCCATAAGTTGTAATGGAGAAAGCAGGCAAAATGCCCCACTCCTACATCAGTGTGATACCTGAGCTCTGATCGATCATTTACGGTATGTATTTGATTTTTCGGATTAGAAATGGTTTCCTTGTAAATATTTTGATGTTTTGAGATGTGATGACCGTAATGGGTCTAAGATTAAGATGAAGACTCTGTCAAGTGAAGATAGTTCCGTTGTGTTCATTGAAGGTCTGACAATGACTGAGCCATCATCATATTTGACTGGGTGATCTGTCTGCGTCCATGAAGGGCCATGGATGACAAAGGAAACGTTTGAAAACTTCTCTCCTTCTCTGTCTTTTGTCTAACGTCTTGGAAAATGGAAACTCCTCGGTTTTCAATTCATTCCGAAGAGTGGATGACAAAGTTGATGTCAGAGTTAACAAAGCGAGGGAATCAGACGAAGGATTAGATTCATGAGTAGAAATTTAAACCGGCTCTGACTTGAATTCTAAATTATTATTATGACTGAGTATATATATAGACTGGGCCGGGCAGAAGCCCATCTTATGGGGTCTTCTGGTGCAATGCGTCGCCTCCACGAAGATAGTAATTACATTTTTTTCCGTAGCCTCTCAACCGTGGGACTCGAGTGATCCAAATATAGTCTATGTTCATTAAATTACGTCATTTGGACTTTTGGGTCTAATTAGTTGACCAATGTCAGTTATTTAAACAATATCAATCATTTTATCGAGTACGTGTCCAATCAAAACAGACAAGTACAACTTTTTAATGAGCTTGAACCCAATTCTGGTAAGGTTAACTGAATTCTGGTGATATTTCGACTAAATGACAGTATCAAATGTATTTGATCACAAGACGTTCATTTAGTTCTAACAAAATAAACGTTCTGAACGGACAGCTTCGCCTACTACGATAATATTGGGGAAAAAAGCAATCATTTCTCAAGATGATCACTCTGTCACTGATAATGTCCGAAAACTTCATGAACGATTATTATTATTATTATTACGTACTGGAAATACAACACTCCGAAGTATATATTTTGGGGGTCAATCGAATTCATATGTACATGTACAAAATGAATGGACTGGATCTTTTTTTGCGAGAAAGCCACTGATTATTATTTTTGGCTTGGTCCATGTCAGTGTGAGTTAGTTACTTGCTTACCTATTCTGGAGATCGTAGACAGTGTAGTTGGCCAGGAATGAGAAGCGATGGATCTGGGGAAATAACACCCAAGGATTATTATTATTATTAAAGCTTCGTGAACATGACACGTAATTACTTTCCCCCCTCACCTTTTTCTTATCATGAACGAGCAGAGCGTAGTTTCTATTTGCGGAGAGACTGAAGGACACCCCGTTGGAATCTTTCTACAAAAAAGAAAAACAATCAGTCGATTATTGAAAATCCTTCAGGCATTTCATCCCTTTTATACAAACAAACGAGACTAGAAACTTTCCACTATTTTTGTAACCGCAATATACTTAGCATTGAATTTGAATCATGCAAACATTTTCAGTACTAACTGACTAGGAACCCAGCGTTTGTGTAAAGAATATCGCAGACATCAAATGACAATTTGTGGCTTGCTTGAATTTGCTGGATTCCTTGTATGTTCTAGATCTCGATTTCCTGAGTAACTTTTGTGAAGGTTCTGCCAGAAAAGTCCAACCATTTGGCCACTAGAAATATACGGACTAAGTGCGTATATTAAGTGCGTTCTTTGTACTACGAATCCGTTACGTCACAAGGTGTGTATGGGCTTAAGCAGCCAAATGGTCGAAGTTTTCGGGGTAAAATCTTCACAAAAGTTGTTAAGAAGGTTGAAACCTAACATATCCGGAATCGAGCAAATTCCAACGGGTCACGAGTTCTTATGGGGGGGCAAAGTTAATACCCCTGTGGATGGCTTGTGCAGTCGGTTTGGGTCGGGGCACAATAACTGCTTTCCAGTGAACGGTATAGGGTTATCGATTTATATTTTACGGGTTTTATATTTGAAGTCAATAGCCTTAAGAATTGACTTGTTCTCATACATTCATAGTGAAAGTCGATATTTTAATCTGGGCCATGTGGATATTGGGTGAGCATGTTATGAACCGCATTGTATATTAATATTAGTCTCGTATTTCGTGAATAAATTGAAGGCTGTCATGAATGATGTTTATATTTGTGTAAGAAACGTCTCTACAGTAGCCACCCATAGGGCAAGAGCAAGTATTTCGTTTTAAAAATTCAAACCACCCCCGGGGAGCAGACATACGCACATCATTTGTATATTCAAACCAGTTCCAGAAATTCTACTACTTTTCACTACGAGTTCTTTATCCGCATCAAAATCACAATACTTTGGGTTCAAATTTCTTATCACTTCTGACTCCAGATTTCACGCGGAATTGGATTACCTCGGATTGCAAAGTATCGTGACGGTGAAAATATGAAAATGTCAAATACTGAAAACCGTGTTCTCTAAATCAGGATCAGGATTGTGCATTGGTGCAGGGAGATCGCTGTCAAATAAGGCTAGGAATACGATAGACATATTTTAGTCAAATAACCGCATACATTTTTTTTATTTATGAACTCAAAATTTGTGCCGGTTACAAAATTTTTACAAGGACAAAATTTCTGAGGTTCTTCCAGTAAAATTATTTTTGTCGACAAATGATGTTTTACATCAGATTCTCATACTTTTTATTGATTTTTTGAGATATTGCCTGTCAATACCGGAGAACGTCGAATTTTTGAATGGCTCTGAAGTGATAAAAATTCTGTACTTGGGCCATTACGGTTTCTGTCATGAATTTCATGGCACAATACGGAAACCCGTCATTCAAACGATTCTCTTGAATGTATCACAACAATATTCTCTTTTTCTGAAATTTGAGTGCCTCTCTTTGAATTAGACAAGTGTACATAAGAATGATGGTGACGTAAATTGGGAATTCTTAACCCCGTTCCGTTCCAAGAATACCTTGACACATCTTGAAAGGAGAAAAATAGGGAAATAAATGCAAAAGTGAAAAAGACGAGAAGAGTCGTTACATTATTTATATCCCTTTCCATTTCGTTTATCCTTTGCAAAATTGGTTGCGGAAACTCGGAGAGACAGCAGAGGAGAGTAGCAGAGCTTTATTATTCCATCTGAGTATTACGAAAGAATCCACTACCATGTGAATTCTTTTTTGAATGCAAACCATGGGTGACCACATAAAAAATACAAAGTATGCATGGAGACCGCATGTGTATCCGAAGCGAACTACGACATCGTACTCCATCTAATCTACTTTGTTTCGAATTCGATACCACCACACTATTCTGATGCACAACGGAAGGTAGTAAAGTAGACGTGTACCTGTGCAGAATAGTATATGACCCGAAATCCCACCTTAAGCATATACAATAAACATACATGTATATCTTACATCTATGTTACAGTCCTTCATTTCTTAGCCGGGCCAAATTCATCTGTACTAGGCAAACTGGATTTACAGTTTTACTTTATTTCTACATTGTCTAGGTAATTAATGCTTATGAACTAGCCCATTTTTGCAATATTGTGGTATAGTGCTCATTGTCATTTGCTACCGAGTATTCAACTCTGTGCTATGGGGTGTCTACAGAAATAGATGAGTAGAACACAAAAAAGGTACGGCTATTCCTAAAGTGGTTTGTACAACTTCAACATCATGTACATCCACTTAACAATGCATTAGGTTCAGATCAAATTTCAAAAATCAAGCGGCGTGGCTTAAAGGGACATTGACAAGTTTCTTCTAATATACTGCGGACATAGCTATTAGCGTTGGGATATGAAAGTTAAGGAGCGTTTTTCAATTAATCTCCGGTCGGTGAGAAGTGATCTTGTCGTTTTCAGTTATGGTGAACTTTGATTTTACATTTCACTCTATTTCAGTATTTATTTGACTGTTTTATTTGAATACAGTTCACATTCGGCGCTATGAAATTCCTTTACTTTTATCTTTCAACCGTTCCGATTTTTTGGCAAGATTAATAATGCTCTAAACAGATACTCAGCTAAGTTAAACCTAATGCATTCTTGTAAATGTTGGTGAAACATTATCCTGTGAAAAACGTTCGCAAACCATTCAATTTAACTTTTCTAGTCTTGATTCTTCCACGGTCAATCCGATGACATTTTACATCCTGCCAATTGAATATAGTAAACTCTTTGAAACCTTACCACAGGCGCTCCACTTTCACTTTTAATTTCTTGGCGGAATAGTTGGCCGAATATTCGGTATTCGGATATTGACCAAATTGCACTATTAGGTATTCGGCCACCGGCCGATTACCACCATTCGGTACATCTCTATCATTCTTAATCCATCTGGGCTAATCCAAGTGGATTTGAGTTATGAAATACTTATTGAGTTCAAACAGGATCGGAACGTCTCTCCAAAAAAAGTGAAGGGAGGTGCATTCACATGTGAACCTAGGAACGTTGCGATTGTGCTGTGATAAATTTCAAAGGATACCGCAGGAAGGGCACGGCAAAAGATCCCCCGTCAGAATTGGCTCATCTTTGGACATGTTGTAGCCCGTGACCCCCTGAACAATGTTTGTACAGGTCCCAACACAAAAGGTCAACTCTGGTGACCTCCAGAGGTCACCAAAGTTCGACTCCAGGTCCCCTCATAACCTCAAAAATGAACCCTACAAAAGTTGTTCCACTCATTGAGACAAGCAACTTTTTCCTCTGTCATTTCAACCTCCGAGATCATAGGCCAATGTCAACATCACGGTCATGATTCAACAGATTGGATGAGTGGAACAACTTTTGTAGGGTTCATTTTTGAGGTTATGAGGGGACCGGGAGTCGAACTTTGGGGACCTCTGGAGGTCACCAGAGTTGACCTTTCGTGTTGGGACCTGTACAAACATTGTTCAGAGGGTCAAGGGCTATAACATGTCGAAAGATGAGCCAATTCTGACGGGGGATCTTTTGCCGTGCCCTTCCTGCGGTATCCTTTTTGCAATTATGTGGAAGAATTTTGGTAGTGGAATTTTACGAGGAATTCGAATATAAACTCAATTCGACCATCCTGATAGAAGTTTATAAGACGACGTGATTGCAGCTCTAATACATTAGTGCGTTCCAATCCTGTCCAGTGAGGTTCTAATCGGTAATTAGCGGTAATACTGCAATGTTAGAGTTAATTAATATGTAGACCAACATAGCGTGTTTCATATGAATATGACGTGACCTGAAACTGCACTTGGTCTAGAACATATGGACTGGACAGACAGTGACAGTGCAGTGCCCCGTGTGATCCTCCACATTTACAAAACGGAGAAACCGATAAAACCCTCACACCAGACATTCCTTCCACTTTATTCTCTACTTATAGTCCACAATTCATCCAATCAATAAACCTCAGGTGTTTGCCCGCACTAGAAAATGGGAGCTAGTTTATGGAAAACTTGTGGATAAACTTCCTAGTTGCCCCCAAATGTGCTGGGGATGAGTTATCCAGTTATTATGCAGATTTTCGTGGTGTAATTAAATTTCTACGGACATCGTATGCTATGTGTGTCTATTCTCAATCACAAGGAACACTTTTCACATGTAACTCATTGTCCGCGGTAAAACATTCAAAGTTTATTCCTTTCAAGTGTCCAGAAATTACAAATTTAAAGATTTTGTCTGAATGTAAAATAATTATTCAGAGCCAGAAAATATTTTTATTCGTAGAGGATAGGGGACAAAGAGCACAACAAAGGATCCCCCGTCAGAATTGGCTGCACTTTGGTCACACAACTCAAATTGTCGCACCGTTTCGCCCAGGGCGTACTTTTAGTGATACAACCTTCACAAAAATTGTTCAGCAGGTCAAGGGCTATGACATATCCAAAATACAGTCAATTCTGACCGGCCTCCATCCCATTAGATGCGGCCGGTGTCCTCTGAGGTAGAATTTAACATACTCCTACTGTCCCCTGTAACTTATGTCATGCCTTTAGCTACATTTAGAATTGGAATTGGACTCTAACCAGGTGACGCCATAGGATAACCAGTCCAGGGTGGATTGCCCATGATCCAATATTATTTCCGTAGACATAGTTAGTATATAGGGAAATCCATTCATCCGTACACACATGGACATGCATTTGAGCTCATCCAAACATCATTGGATCCATTGGATCCAAGCAATATCTTCCCTCTCTCCCTTACACTCTCTCTAATACTATCTTTCCCCAGCTTTCAGCCTCAGAGAAAGTGAATTATATCCTAATGCACCTACATGTCATTCCCGACCTCTCAAGGGATCCAATTCGGTTGCAAAGTTTAAACTTATTACAAAAATTCATGTCATCCCATTAATTGACATTCGTGGTCAAATACCCAATACCCAAGCAGAAATGAAACTATGTAGCTTTCCATCGTACCCAGGAAATCTCACCTTAGTAGTAGGGAGTTCTCAATGACTGTACGCAGGAGGCTCGTAATATCCGAGTATTATTCATATTAGCATGCTTACTATTTTTTTTGACCAAGAGAATGTAAGAGAAACGACAGCTTCGAAAATCCTCTCGAAAATTATTGACCCAAGTCACCTCTACCATTGGGATTGACATAGCGTAGTGGTATTTGCAGCCTGTGCCACTATGCTATAAAACATTAATTTTGGATTAGATTGAAGAAATGCGCATTGTGACCTCGTCCAGATATAACTGATCTGATAATCATGTGGGGGAATGAGCAATCATATTTTACTGCTATATTGTTAGGTTTGGGCAATCTTTCTCAAATTAGTACCAGCTGGCAAAACTTTACTATGACTGGACTAAAACTGATTACATCAGAAATGTTGATTAAAGGACGGACTGGAAGCGTTTGATTTATTCCGGTAAGGTCAGAGGTCACAGCCATGGGGGAAAGGATAAACATTTGACCACCAGCTTGTATAATTGGTAATTTGTATAGTATTTTCATGTGAACTTTCGGACACATTTGAATAGTATCCCTTGTGAAGGTTGGAATTGATGCGGAATTGGAGAGTGTGGATCCTTCATTGCATCTGTTTCGAGAATGGCATAAAGACGCACGTACATAACATGTGAACTTATGAAGCCAAATGGGGATGATACACCGCACTGCACTGGCACTACAGAGGAATGGAACTGAAGAAAAGACTTTTTAGCTGTGTTTTTTTTAACGACCAAATATTTTCCCATTGAATGGGATCTCAATTTCATCCATCTCTTCTAGTCTTCTAAGGATGACGTTAGGTTAAGAAGAAGAAGGACAAGTCCTGTTGTAAAGATACTTGTATTTTGTGGGCACGACACGATCCTTTAAGGAGTGAAACGGACGGGCCGACAGTTTTTATCGATTTGGACTTGTAGCATCCTCACTCCAGACGTGTTCCGCATACACCAACCCTTAACTTTAAGAAAATGTTTCGTCTTTCTTCACTAGGAGAGAATATATTATTATCCGACTATCCTTACATGGCTTATACTGGGTGGATCATAACCTTTTGACCCTTTGGTCATGGCAGTTAAATACCTGGATCATGTCTACTTTTATGAGCCACCCTGTACTTTGTTGAAAACTTATCCAGAGTTATGGGTACAGATTTTGGGTTGGTGGACTAATTCGGTAAAAGATGGAAGGAGTAGAGCGTGGGGTCGAATGACTTGGGAAGCTCCCAGGAACAAGACGAAAAGTATGTCCTGAGGTAAACCTTCCGGATAAACTTTAAAATTGATAGTGTTTTGGTGGGAGAGATGAGGGTATAGAGGATGACGACGATAAAATATGGGGACCGGATAAAGTGTGACACTCCGTAGGATTACCGGGAAATTACTTTCTCTGGAATCTACTACACGCTATCTACTACTTTGTCCCATCCCAGAAGACGGAACAAGAAATAGGCTCAGGATTCGGGATAACATCCTTGTTTCGGCATCAACCCACCTGTTCACCCAATCTATATACATTTCCACTAACATTGACAAGGAACAGTGTTTAGATGTCAAATTCAAATATTTAAAAAAAGGTTCATCATGTACATTAATTTGTAAAAGTGCCCTAATCGGGGTAGGAAAGTCGGGTACCACGAAAATGCCCAGTGATGCTAAAAAGACGTTGCGTGTAGTGTGGTGAGAGTGCAGTATTACATTCGTCAAATTGAGGTGAATTCTAAATCCGCGAAAGGGAATATAGGGCAGAGGTCCTTCATTTTGTGAGTGACTTCCCTGAAATACGGTAAAATAGGTCAACGCCGGTCCCTTGTGACTAAAATACAAACAGACGTAAGTAGGATTGACTCCGAAAAGTACGTAGGATCATATCGGACAACATAATTTTGAGTGAAAGCATTTCGGCTTAGCCCGTTTCGAAATTGATTGGGATTAGTCGCGGGTAGGATCAAGCTTATCGAACAAGATATAGCCATGTGAAATTGTGCGGCTTCTGAAAGCTTGGTCTTGTGCCCTTGGCAAAATTACTGGTCTTAACTATACGCCCAAGAAATTCACGTTAGTAAATATAGGGAAATTGGAAAACGTGACGAGGAGATGTTACAGAAAATTGCAATATTCGACGTCGGGTCTACCAATTTAATTTTCAAAAATTACCGTTTCATAAAGATTCTTTTCTAATATGTGGTCACACTTAGGACCGAGAATTTGACATGTTGTGGCTTAACCGTTGGAATTGGATTGGATAAATGCCCCACAATGGTCATGTCAACTACTTTCTTTCCAAAATGTTTCGTACGTACGAGTCGGAAGATTTGGATTCAAAGAGAATCTCCGTTCGGTCGTTTGAAATACTTACCTCACGAAGATTTCCCATTTATAGTCAAATGTACGGTTTCGGATTTAAAGTACGAAGCATCTGCCGTCCTGATTTTCATTTGAATAATCCATTAATCCCTAGAGCTGGTGGAGATGGACATTTCTATCATCCTGCTCGTCAGACTTATTCAACCGATAAATTACCCACTCTACTCTGTTAATTACTCACCTAACTACGTAAGAACAAATCTAAACTCAACTGTCGATAAATTTAGACCTAACAAGGAAACTACTTTTCATGTAAAATCCAAAGTTCAGTTCTACTCAAAAACAAGCACAATTGGATACACGAGGTGTCCTGTAAACACAAATATTACCGATTTGTCGCCGTGTTCCCTCGTCGAAGGAACACTGTGCATTTCTTAGCGCAAAATGTAGGTCGTTTGATTTGGCTGGATTTTTGATGCGTCGCTTTTACGTCCCGAACAACTTTTGTGAAGCTTCAAACCCGTAAAGTGTTACCGTTTGGCCGTTTGGGGCCGAATACACGTATGACGACATACGAATCCGTCACGAATTCATGGGTACAACAGGTGTAACATAGAAAACGATTAGAACAGCAAAGTGTATTTGTCCCATGTATCTACAATAGCAGGACCAGCAGACCTTTCGGGGTAGGACCTTCACAAAAAATATTTGTAACACAGATGAACTAGTTCCCTTGTAAAACCACAACCAAAGCTAATGCCGTGAGTGGAATGCTATCACTTAAGTTAGTTTAGATGTCCCACTATGATAAGCCCTGATTCTCATTCAGGATTTTCACACAATACTTAATTGTGCTCTAATCGATACTCCAAGTATCCTTTGTAATCTGCACTATGAACTGGTTATCAAGAAGATACTTACAAATATTTGGTCGCTGATGATTGTGCGAGTCGACAAGTCTGTGGCATCCATGATAGAAGCTCCACCGTCTCTGTCACGGAATACATACTCGTGGTCTGTACAAAATTTCAAAAAATAAAAAGAAATGTAAAATCAAGTAGAATTGGTTACTTGTCCTCAATTTCAGTCAAACTTTGAAAGGACCTTACCAGTTTTATGTAATCAGGGCCTAGGCTAACTAATATTTCTGCTTGGTACTCGTGGACTAGACTTGAACAATAGTACTCGTACCTGTCGACTACACTTTTTACAACTTGTATAAAAACTTAGCAGTAAATATAAAAAAAATTTGGTTATTTTTGACGGAGCCATAGTTGAAGTTTTGATATTTTTCGTATTTGTGTGAAGTTTTTGGAGCAGTAAGGGAGAGGAATAAAATTTAATAGTAATTCAAAAGTCGCTAGAGGTACAGGTGTAATAAAATCGTTTAGGTGACATAAATTGGGAGTGGTACTAAAACATACGTGCACTTTAGGTTTCACTTGCTGGTTCCATTGGGGGGTCACAGTCAAGTGACATTTATTCACTCATTCGTTCTAAACCCATTATGGGCGTCAAATAAATCTCATCTTTCCGCAAACCGTTGGAAACACGCACTTACGAGGACACAAGTCTTGTACGCCCGTAGCAGAAATTTTGGCCACCTTTGAGGTTAGCCATGCAATCCAAACTGGGTTGGCTTTTGTGATGACAGATTTCTTTTTGTATAAAAGTGCGGAATTAGCTCTACTACTGTATTCGAAACCAAAAAATTCCAATCATTCCACATTCCAGGAAGTTTCCTTATGCACTGTGTGGGTAGGACAGCCCAATTACGTCGGATTGTCGGACAGGAATTCCTGGAATGTGCAATCGTGTAACCTCTCCAGGATATATTTACAGGGAGTTTCATAAGTTTAAAAATACTGAAAATGCTATTGTATCAAGTTGTTGCGCTCAGCATACCCCGATCCTTGAGTTTCGTATACAGTTATGAACTGCACTGTGTTTGATTCCAATTTTGAAGAAATTGTCAGATTGATTTTTTTTCATCGTCACTGTTTTTATATTTTGGAATTCCTGGAATTCCTACCCACCTACACACCTGCCATCGATTCGTCAAGCTTCGTTCAAAGATTTTCAGGGATATGCACATGCACGAACCGTAGTGACATCACTAAAGAAGAAATCGAAAAAACGCGACGTATTGTTGATTTTAACCCGTTTGCGGGCTTATGTGATCACCTTGTCCGTCCGTCCGTCCGTCCGTCCGTGGTGCGCTCCTCTCTGCTGACATATACGTGCGTTCATAAGGACCGTTTTACACTAACAG
>JAQFYE010002244.1:0-18837 GCA_034694305.1 Protaphorura glebata | reverse complement strand
TTGCCGAATATTTGGCGCTATTCGGCCGAATATTACGGTATTCGGCGCTTCACCGAATACCGAATATTCTGTTGACCATATTCCTCAAACGGAGTTTCTATCAACAAACCAGTCCGGAGTTGAAGCCCCTGATGGACTTAGCGTAGAATTCGTTTGGTCGAATATTCGGTCACCGAATAGTAACCGAATATTTGAGCCATCCATATTGCTTAAGTTAGTTCATTCAGGTCAAGAATTTCAATATATATTGAATATATATTGAATATATTGCTATCAGTATTTGCGCCTTTTTTTCAAAAACAAAATATTACGAAGATGAAAAAAGAAAATGTACAACATCAACTAAGAAATCATCAAATCATATAATAGTGAAACACTTTAATATTTAAAATTGTAAACTACAGCTAGCAGATATGTATAATTTATCAATTATATTTAAAGAAGAATTTACTTGACCTTGACCTTTATCCAGGTGGAGAACATAAAAACTATACGGAGGAATTTTCTGCACGAGGGTAAAATCACTATTGAGTTAAGGGAACCCGAAATCAATCTTATGCTTCGTGATGCTCGAGAGGAGGATTTAAAAAACTTCCTTGTGAACCTGAATCTTTCAAAAGTCCGTCGTGTTGAAAATGAAATACATGCCGATATTGACCCTTCCAAACAGGCCTCCTCAAAATTACAAGAACCATTGGATTCTCGGACAGAAAGGAGAAATGATGGCCCGAAAATTAGCTATAAGACTCAACAACTGGATCGTCCCAAAATGCCCAACACGCTAGATAATTTTTTAATAAAAGGTGATGGTCCTAGTACTTCAGCTTACATCGGTAGTGGCATCAAAAGGAAAGCTACAATTGATGGATCAAGTACGAACGACGTAAAATCGTGTTCACACGAAAATATACAAAAGGGACAAGCTGTCTCTTTTTCACCTCCGGAAAAAAGAGCAAGGCCTTCAGATGGTCCCAAGAAGCCGGGCAATTTTGGGGGAAGTGATTTTAAAGTCAGTTTAAGACGAAATGAAATGACGGCAATTCGAAAGGCGCTGAAAAGTAACAAAGAGATGAAAGTCTTAAAACGAGAAGATTATCCCTACAAAGGATTCTCCAGAGAATTGCAGAATTTAGCTATGAATGGAATTCTTGTACGCAAAATAGACTCGAGGCTACTGGATCTGAAAAATCTTAAGATTCTGAATCTGTCGGAAAATCGTATCACGTCTATTGAAAGTGTAAGTCATGCGTACGAATTTTAGTTCTGGTTCAGGTATTATCAATATTTTTATGTTCGCTGAAGAAAATTATAATTAATAACGAATAGTCAGGAAGACATACTACACTCTCTTCCGATGATATTTTTCAGGGAACCAACCAACCAACTACTAATTACGTTGATTTACCCGATTTCAGCTTATTTCAATGGATTCCTGCCTGAGCACGCTGGTGTTGAGCAATAACTGCATTGAGCGAATATCAGACGATTTCTTCTGCTCTCTAGCCGTTAAATTGTTGACTTCTTTGTCTCTAGCGGATAACAAGGTACCAATTATACTAGTGGTAGCATAAAAATGTATTGTAATGTTTGTCATCAAATTGTTCATTTAGTTGACCGCTATTCCGCGTTCAATTGTCAAATTGGAAAATCTCAAGTCATTAGTCCTGTCAAGAAATAATCTCCAGTTCCTGCCTTACAATATTCACAACATGAGAAGCTTGGGGTAAGTTTTGCTCAGTCTCAATATTTAGAGCTGTGGCTCATCTTAGTTAATCTTGAAGAATGAAGAGGAAGGTCAAATTAAGCTACAGCTATTCCACCCAATAAATTAGACACAAAAAGCGTTGAACCAAATACCGCGCTACTGCCGAATCAAGCATCGACCCAAATGCGCCAAAGCAAAAGCATCGAAAACCCATGACTTAAAACAGTTAAAAAGTGATACGAGGATACATAATTAGTTACTAAAATTGTAGTAATTGGTGTAAGAGTTGTTACCCTAATCCTAATGTCGATAATAGGTAAACAAAAAAATTTCAGATTTCTAAATTTCTTTGCTATTCACTATCCACTTACACACAAATGTACTACGCTTAATACTTTGAAGAGAGTGCATTATTTGACCAATTTGGTTTCTATTTTATTAAATTAGTAGATGTATGAATCGGAACCCATTTTTCAATTATATCTCAGTTTGAAATGCAAACTTTTGTTTATCAGGACACTATCGGTGGACGGCAATCGATTATCATTTTTACCATCAACAATTGAATTGCTTCGTCTGACTCGACTGGACGTGTCCAACAATAATTTTCCGAAACATTTGGATTTAACTGTGAGGTCAGTGCGAAATGGTACATTCCCTACGTTGTTCGAGATAGCCGCTGGTTGCGTCCAGACACAAAATCGCATAAAGTAAGTGTTATCAATCAAACGTTATAATTTTTACCTTATGTTTCGAGAGTGAGAACTTCACATAATATCTAATATTCGTTTTCAGCCGGAACAAGAACTGTAAACTTTTGTATGACAGTCAGGCTGATGTACCGAGTATCGTCTACGATATACTAGAAGCCTGCAAATATTGCATACAATGTGGGCAAATGGTCGCTCGTTACAACCTGCGGGATGTTACTACTTTCGGGAGTTTGGCACAAGAAGTGGTCGGCTTAACCAATATTCAAAATATCCCTATACGGAAAGTATTTTGTGAGCAGTGTTCACGTTAATTCTGACATTTGAAGAACTCGAAGTAATAATTTGGTTAAAATAAAACCGGTCAGTAAATACCGGTCGATCAGAAACATTGAGTTTTTGATATCCTATTTTACGATTGTACCGTTTGTAGATGAATAATGTTGGAGAATAATAAATGCTCCAATTGTTTGTTTTCTTTCAAAACTTTATGAATTGTTTATGTTCAGCTTTTATTTTACGATCGAATTTCGATATTCTTCGAGCTCAATGCCTTCCCAGGGACCATGAATGTTCTTGAAAACGCCGTGGATTTCATCGTAGATTTTAGTGTCATTAGAGTTAATAGGAGTAGTAACAAGTTGCAAATTTTCTTCAAGGATTTTTTGTGTTGGAATGCTGACAAGGGTTGTTGCAATGTATTCATTGGTAGGTCTGAGGCTAAAACCAAGAGATGCATTTTCTAAGGTTGTTCCATGAGTTTGAGCCACTGACCCCGCCTTTCGAGCTGCAAGTTTCACCTCTGGAGAGGCCGCATGCCATTTTGGTGGTCCGACTGTAGTGAAAAGTCCCATTGCAACCGGCGATGCGTTTATAATTCCAATTTTGTTAGCCTGTATTTAAAAGCTTCTTCAATCTATGCCTTATGATAAATAATTAAAAATATTGTATTTACTGCAAAATATGGCACATAGTCGTTGAGAGAGGTATCATGGAAATTGAATCTTGCATAAGAAAGTATTGTGTCCACGTGAAATTTGGTTGACATTTCTTTCAAGACTTCTAAATTGTATCCCGTAATTCCTATGAATTTTGCCTTTCCTGCTTTAACAACAGATTCCAACGCAGGAAATGTTTCCTCGATAATTACTTTCGGGTCCAGGCAAAATTCTATGTCATGAACCTGAGAGTTGATTGGTAATAGTTTTTACAACATTTTGTACATATTATGTAACAAAGTACAGAAAAAATACCTGAATGATATCAACGTAATCCAAGCCCAGGAGTTCCAAGCTTTTCTCAACGCTTTTAAGGACTCGTGCTGCTGAAAAATCAAAGCGTCCATCCCAAGTTGGAGTGTAGAAGCGTCCAACTTTGGTCCCTACATAAAATGTTTCTCTCGGAACTTCTCTTAGCGCTTCTCCGATGACTTCCTCGGACGCTCCGTACCAAGGAGATGTATCCAAATAATTTATACCGGACTTGACGCACTAGAAGGAATTTATTGTAAGGAAATATTCAACCTCAAGCTCCAGACTTATTTGATGAGCAGAGAGCCAACTTTCTGCTACTAATTTTTCATCTTTAGCACACTCGATTAACCTTCAGTGGGGTTGTACGGGGTTCGACCAACGCAACTGTTAGGCTGTTTCTAAAAATGTTGCCGCAATTTTTTTTGCCTCTGGAGGAATTTGCTTAGGTCAATAAATTTAGGGAATTCATAGAATTTTAACTCACAAAAAAAGTGACAAAATAATAATTTTTGGTAAGAAATATTTGCTTCCCGAAACAATAATAATTATTGTTTCGGGAAACAAATATTTATTTTTTATTTTTGATGAAATGTATAAAATTAGACCGATGACGCAACGTCATTTTGCTGGAACTGTTGCACAATTCTTCACAAAAATGTGATCGCGCGTGGACAGAAATGGTTCGTTGAGATTCCAAGATTTCCAACCACGGATTAGTAACGACAGAAAAATGCGAATGAAAGCGAACGCAGTGGTCGAGTGGCCAACCACAACCCTTTCATACAATATCGCAAAAGGTTTTTACTTCAGTTTTGCGACGGTCTTTTTCTTAAATTACTTAAATTAAAAAATCAATTTCTATTTCACTTGTTGAATGGTATTGATAGCTTCTTTCCGATCCACGTCCCTATTAAAAAAAATTTATAACATTATTGGGGAGGTAATAAACTTAAAGTAATATACTTCACGGCTATTTAATTACCCGTAAAAATTCCCCAAAGAGGATCCTGTCAAAAAGATATACTTGGAATTATGTACAATTCTGACTGAAATGCATATGTAATTTTACGAAATACCCCCATATGAAAGCTGGGAAACCTTGAGCCCAGTATTTCCAAGACGTCGATATGGCATTTTGTGAATCCATTTATGGGTTTCATATTCACCATGAAAAAAAGGATTGTATGTTGCTGGAATTTCAGCCATGACTAAAGTGTGGTTATTCTTCTGGTTGAGATACGGAGTGTAATCTTACGAAGATTAAGATTATACACTGTCAGAACTGTAGTAAATTAGGAAATCAATAAACCAAAAACTGGGATCAAAATCGGGGGAGTTGTACACTTGAATTAACTTTTATCATTCATCCGAGCAATTGACGATGTGTACTTCAGAAATTTTTATCTGAATGACATTTTTATACCTACACACTGCAGCACTCCGGGCAAAACATAAGGTTTAGATGTGGGGTGGTGCGCGGAATATTTGTTTGACAGATTACGATTTCCAGGGCACGTAAATACACCTACGAAGATAATATCATAATATAATCATGATCTTTCTTATAACATCACACATAGTTCTGATGATCCGAATATAATATCTTTAATTTGTTGCTAATGTATGGAATATGTGTAAACCGACGAACGATACCTCAAACTTTGCATCAAGATTGGACCAAGAAATCATGACAAAGTTTTAATTACAAAATTGTTCGCCGTTTTAGCATCTTTTATCTTTCATCTCTATTTTGTTTATTTATTATTGTACTTTCTCCGCTGAGCGGAAGTCGATTTACTACGCAAATTGAAATGGCACAACAGATCATTTCCTCCACTCCAAATGCGTTGTCAGTGAAAATTGACTTCATTTCTCCAAACCGGTCAAACAATACCTTAAAATAATATATCAAACTATAGCAGGGATAACATAGGTCAATTTTGTTATATACAAAAATTATGTGTGAGATGTTTCTGTCGACAACCTTTCAATACTCCGTCTTACAATGGCTTTTTATGTCGATTTTCACTTAAGCGCCGCTATTTGAGTAGGATTTTCAAGCGAATTAGTTCCCTAGACCCTCTATAAGATTCTTTACAAAATGCAAATCTCAGATTTTCTCTGTCTCCCCAGATTGGGCTTTATAGGGTGTATCGAAAGGTTATGAATCACTCTGTTTATTGTTCTCCTTGCCCCTCTAGCATAGGACTGAAGTGATGGAACAGATTTGGAATGCAAAAGCAGTGGTTCAGTCCTCGTTTCATAGCCCGATGAAAATCGGCGACGTAATTGACGTAATGTAGCTCTGTACCAGCAAGTAAAAAATTGTACTAACGAGAAGTACTCATTGTTATGAAGTGTGTGAATTCATAGTTTGGACTAATGATATTTATTTCGCTTCTATTTACATTTACCATAGGACGGACATTAGTTCAGATTCAGATTCTGATTCAGATTTAGATTTGTTTATTCGCAAGCAAAAGCACAACATTCCTCACAACAATAAGAATAAATCTCAATTGATCCAGTAGTAGTTAAATAGTAGTTAAATTGTAGTTAAATTGAGATAAATCTGCATGCCAGGATAGGGGGCTTTCTCCCTCGTAGAAATAAACGTTAAGCGATAATTTCACTCACAGGGCTCAGGGTATAGCCAACAAGTCTAGATTATAACCCCAGTGTGTTTATCATATGAAGGACTCCAAATTACTAAGAAAAGCAGGATGCAGCACACATTATAAGAAATATGACAGGCCGTGGTAGACTACCTATTTGGAGGTCGCAAATAAAACAAACATAAACACCGGCGTTGTCCGAAAACTCATCACTTTCCAAATCATTCATTACAATCATGCAAACGCTTTTTTTGTAAATGTCTTGTCGGCTGTATTCTGTGTCTGTTTGGCAACCTTCAATTAGAAGGCAGAGTTCTTAATAAAGGAATTTTCTCTTTTCTTTCTATATTGTTCGTCAGCTTTACAGTATTTTCTTCATTCACCCTTGCATCGATTGACTATCATTGGCCTTTTTACAACAATTAACTCGTATGAATTAGACGTAAATGGTCATGCGGAAGCAGTCGTGTTAGAAATTCTTCCTTATAACGCAAAAATCAGTTAAAATAAATGAGGTTACACAAGTTAATCGAGTTGATCTCGAACATAGTGAGTCAGGAATTGGTTTTCTAAAAGAATATTGAAAAACTGTTTCCCCATACACAAAATTTGAACAAAAAGAAGAGTGAATCGACTATTCCTTATGATAATAGCTAAGATACAGTCTTTCAGCGATAGCCATCAGCAAGGAATAGTCACTTAATAAGCAAGATGAAAACCAAGCTGTATCGTAAACTGAATTGTGCCTCCTTATTTCACGTTGCTGATTCCGAATTGGAGGCACTATCATGTCGCTATTTCCCGAATGCGAAACAAATTAAAACTTCCATAGAGGTACAAGTGACTAATATTTCAAAGGAATCGGAATATAATTTTTTTGGGTCATCAGTAAGTGAGTTTCTTCGGTTTTCCCATGTGTGAAGCTTTTTTGAAAGCAATTTATTAATACAACGTTAACGTTAGGTTGGCACATATTACATTATGTTAACAAGTATTTATGGAAAGGACGCGCCACATAGCTGGAAACACGGACCAAAATTAATTTTCTAAACTATTCGGAAAGAGTAGATGTTGAAAAAATGTTTGGAATTTCCATTCCGGCCAATGCTAGCAGGAGTGCAACGTTTGGAACTTTGCATGCTAAAACAGTATTGATCAACAGACATGGAGAAAAAGACAAGTCTGACAAGTCGTGTCCCTGTCTTGAAACTAGTACATAGTAGTGGGAATGCGTGTAACTGGGTCTTCAGGTTCTTCTCCATTCATACATGTTATGTACCTCCTGGAAAAGTGGATTGAAGGAAGAAAGAAAGCATGGATAAGCCGGATATTCCAGGCAGGAACAACTGAGACCGAACCGAAAATCCGACTACTAGGACAGGATGGACATGAGGAGTAACAGTCTGTGTACCCCTTAGGTAGTATATATTTCATAGATAATACTAACGCGAAGGAGGACGAAGGATTCTACAATTCTCCCAAAAAAGAGAGTTGGAACCAAGAGGCTCATATTCTGAGTCAATTCAATTCTTTATGTGAGCCCTAGTAGTAGGACAGAGGCAGAAATACGAACCAGGGCTTATTTTCTTACCCGGGTATTACAGCAGGGTAGAGGGAGGAGTTTTGGTCGTACCAATGGCCCAACCCTAGTTTCCTTGGAAACTGACTGGGATGAACCTTCTCTTCGATTTTTCCTACTACATTCTGTAGAATGGGAATACGATGTATGCAGTAGTCAGTACTACTTTTGCCAGTTGCCAACCTTACCTACATTGAACACATTATATTAGACTGGGTCTTGTCTGCCATGCGGGCATCGAGTCCCAAATTCTAACGTTTCCTCTGTGTTCCCCTTATGCTAACTGTCACTTCAATCTAAACGTCTTATCCGCCAACAAGTTCTCCGCTGACTCGAATATAACGTGGTTTCCCCCAACCCATTGTCCTGTCCTGTCCGCAGTCCAAACAGAATCTACAACAATATAAGAGTTCTAAAAAATCGGGAAGAAAAAGCCTGGAACAAAAAAAAAGATACAAGAGAGTGTAGTAAAGTAATTAAGGCCATACAATGGACCTTTTCTCCAAAGGAAAACGATATCTTGTCCAATAAATGTATATAAAATGTAGTTGGAAGAGAATTTACCCGACGGTATGTTCAGTATTAAATTTCATTGCGTTTGTGGCCAGGGTATTTACATAGTTATTCCCTGGAGAAAGTGTCAGGACGAGGGAGAGGAGAAGCAGGAAAGACAATTTTGAGACTCCATAGCCAGGGAAAAGAGCACAATACTGGCATGCGAGGTTTCCAAACACGCGTCATTTATTATCTTCTAAACTCTCCACCGTACAATTAGAAAAAAGTCTCAGTATTCTATGGTGGTTCATTGTCAGAGAGTGTGGAGTGAACGATTCCCGTGTGAACCCAAACTAGTACCAGTTCCAGAATCAGTGAGCCTCACCTCACCTGACCGCCCTTATTCTAACCTTACCGAACCTTATACCATCCACCACCAGTACTACCTTAGGGTTCTTGTCCAAAAAGTGGTCAGGACTTTGAAGACATGTGTGAAGAGGAGTATTCTATGTCCGCAGATGAAGTGGAATGTCTCAAAGAAAGAAAATGGTGGTATTTCTTCCTGTCCAGTGTTTTCACTTTCTTGGCTGGCCTCGCCATTGTTCTCATTTGGAGAGCCTTGGCCTTCGTGTGCTGCCGAAAGGATCGGCCACCTGCGGACTATGCAGCCCCTGGTGTGGGACTCGATTTAAAGGGTGGGGTCAAAGGAGGTCCCGATACTTTGGTCACACTCGGTGGTCCTTTACCAGCATCGGCTCAGGCTGGCCAAAAACCAGGTCGCCAGCCTAGGGAAGAATTTGAAGGAACTTTTCTGACAGAGGCTAAAGACTGGGCTGGTGAGCTCATTTCGGGGCAAACCATGACGGGTCGAATATTGGTAAGTCCAAAAATATCCATTATTTCCTTTTCTCCTCTAAATTCCATCAATTCTCCTCCAACTTTTGTTTGCAATCGATTTTGATTGAAAGTGGAGCAATTTGTTATATAGGAAATCAATTGAAAGATGTATGCGATTGCAGGAAATAGCACCATTTCGAGAGCTGACATTTAGAATTTGCTCCACTTCCTCGTACTTTGACCCAATTCCTGCCTACATAATCGTAATAGTGATTCGTCTTATTAGAAAACTTATACGGACAAATAGAAAACATTGAGCCTTGGTCCCAACGAATTCAAACTATGCTTTCACATTGAATGAAATTAAGTAAACACGATTTCTTCTTGATTCGCGATCATGATACATAATGCACATACGAAGGAACACCGATGAAATTGAGGAGATATAGTCAATCAAAACGTAGAGATCAGTCTGATGTTGTGCCGGAAAGCAAAGCTTCAATAAAAGGGTAGAACTGTAGAAGAACGCCGTGCAACGAACGTCGGAGTTACCAAAACAATTTTATGATCTCAGAGCTTAATGCACTTGTCATTGCTATTTATAAGTCTCCGGAAATGTAGTTTTTTCGCTCTCCCATGCACTATTTACAACAAAAATAGATGTTGAATAAAAAGTCAACTTTGCTTTCCTCTTACGCACTAAACATGTCATCATGTCGCACGGGTAGGGTTATCGCACTGATTAATTAATTTTAACTTGTGGCGGACCTTTACAGAAATTCCTCGTCGGCAAAATTTACATAAACAATTAGATGAGTTCTTTTTTTTGGTGCAAGACAAAATTTCGCCACAAGACCTGAAGACCTGATGACTTTTATAATTGTTTAAAAATACGAATCTGCATTATACGTTTCAAGGAAGTGGTTACAATTAAAATAGTCGTAAAAATTTGACACACTCAGGAATGAGATCGACCCAGGAAGTATTATTAAGTCAACGTAAATTCGAACCGAGAAGAAGTTGGGTTCGGGGAGTGAAATTCGACTCTGTCCGTCTTAACTTCCTCGTCGCGTGCAAGAGTTTTGGAATGAGTTTTCCTTCCGCAAAATTATACAATAATCTCCGTCCTCGTTTCCTTTTTGCATTATGCCCTGAGCGGATTTTGGTTCAAACAAATTCTTCGCCCCTCCGTCGTCGTAAAACCAATTCATATAAGGAAAGAAGCAGTCATATTATTATTATTTTCCGCTTCAATGCTTTTCCGGGTTTGGAGAAGATTAGAAAGTCCGGAGTGCCGGTCAAAAGATAATGAGAAGTCCTGGCCGTATATTATGCAATAATTATTCGCATAAACTCTCAATTTGTGTCAAAGGGAAAAGGGAAGTATCACTTTGCACTTTTTTCGTATCAAATTGGGCGCATTTAATGTCTCAAAAGAAATGGATCCTTCCTTTCTAGCAAGTTCACTTATTCTTACCCGATTACGAATGCTAGTTGTACTTATACGAGCAGTACATGCAATAGATAACATAATAACAGAGTACAAATACGCAAGAAAAGTGGTGCAATTCAGTTTGGGTTTCTTCCTAGTTGTTTCTTGTGCCAACTGAACTGAAAAGCAAAAGTATAAGTACCACTTCTTACTTTTTTTTGCATATCTTATCTAATCGAGCGCCGTCATCTCTCTTCGCCTTTTCCCTTCTTTTGTTCGTTTCTTCCATATCCCATCCCTATCATCTCACTTTTTACAGACTAGTCGACTTTGCCAAAAAAAACTTTAGCCAGTTCTTGAGGATCTTCCCCTGAGAGTTACGTAACGATTGAGTGTCGAATTGTAGATATTCGTGTGATTGCTAACGAAGAACTGTGCTTAGTGAATAAAGGAATTTACTGGCGCTTGTAGGGGTATCATTTTGGGTAGTATTAATTTGGTCTTAAAAATCAGTTTAAGTTTTCCAAAGAGAAATAAGTTCAATCACTACATTATTGGTGGCGAGTGGCGACCCTATTTCTATTAGACCTTGACAGGTTCAAAAGCACCCTGTCTTCTAGATCTAGAGTCTACTTTTCTGTTTAGGAGACTTTATAATCTCGATTTACCAGACCACTGTGAAATGCTATTGCGGGGGTTGAGACCAAAACTGCATGATAAACAAACATATGATTACCTAAAAATTTCCGAAACGTGTTTTCGAAGAGAAGAGATCAATTAAGTTGATAAACGTCGTTCCCGCGCCTTTATTAATAGGTACTAATATTTCAATCAACATAACGGCGGAGCAGACCGTAACTGCTTTGTTACGTTGGATGATTGGATATACCGAGAAGACATGGCTCGGGTCGCTGCTTTAAAGAGAATTACCTGCGTTGGTGTTTATAAGTATTTATAATAGTACGAATAATGCAAAAATATTTCAAAAAAATTATTTCATACTTTTGCCGTTTTCAATAGAAAAAGATAGTAAGTCGTAAATAAAAAGTCATTATCTATTGTCTACCACTCAGTTCCTTATTAGGAATTAGTGAGAATTATGACAGCACTACTGAAATTGCATTTCAAGAGCCGCTTTAAAGTTTATAATTATTTGCAAATGTACTGAAGATAATCGAACTATTTTGTAATATGTATTGATTGGAGTTTTTTAGGCACTTAAATGCATTTCTTTAAATATCATTAAGAGTTGCAAGTCGCATTTGGATAATTAGAATAATTAGTACTATTCGTTTCTCGTACAATGCTTTCCATTGTGTTCTATTCAAGGACAAAATGAAACCTGTCTCCACGCTTGGTAAATTGAAACATCCACTTCCCACAGCGTCCGTCGTCTTCCAATAATGGGAATTATTAGTCGAGGAGAGTAATTATGCCATGAATTGTGATTTAAGATATTATAGATAGAAAAGTTATGTGTCTTTCTTTTGCTAATTGACTCAAGGGTTTTAAGCGGTATCTAATTTTGAAAAATACTTCCATGAAGTATTCAAGACTTCCTCACCTTCAAATTAGTTGGTTACAGAGATGTATGAAAATGATTAACAATTCTAAGGGTTAAACGGAAATCGTGCGAATTCTGTCAGAATTTTGACAATGGATGACTAGACAATCATTGTTTTAAACCATTGTACATTGTGTTTATCAGTGTCCATTATCTATTGTCCTTGTCAACAAAGTGCAGTTAGACACGAGACTTAAGTGCTCATCTACGTATGACTGAATTTACAACCTGATGAATTTTCGCGTGTATGCACTTGCTCATGTATGCACTTTCTTTTAACGATAATATGAAAATGAGAAGTTGCACAGTCATGTCGAATCATGTGTTTTTGCGACAGGGAAAACTGCAATATTATCCTCCATTCCTCCTAGCAGATCGGTTACCTTATGATTGGTTGATTGGAATGATTAGTAAAAGTGATAATCAATGTTCTATTAAAGACACGGTTTCGTTTTAGTCAGAAGATGATAAAAAACTCTAGGAAATGAACAAAGATCAGACGCAGAAAAGAAATAACATATTTTTCTCTCAATTTTATCCTTCGAATCGGGTTCGGAGAGTCCATTCATATTCACAGTGGGAATATCGAAATTGGAAAAATATATGTAGAGCTGTTTCTTGGGGTTTCGGGTGACCATTTGAGTCTTCTCCCGTTTAACTTTGTCCTGTTTGCATGCACAAACTCCAACCTAGCAGTGTCATATTCTATCGTGTGTAAAATTCAAACTCACGATTCGTTGCACTACATCAAACAAGTTTTTCGCACTATCATGACTTGACTACACATTCTTTGGTATTATGGCTTACTATTTTCTACCTGTCTTTGCAAGCAAAATAGTCCAACTGTAACAGCTGGGCATTTTGATATTTTTGACGTAAATAGAATGGACTGCGAAGCCTACATCAAAGTCATGCCCTCCAACCCTGACTGACTTTCTAACACTTGGCATTTAATTTGTAAACGATAAACAGGAATATCAACTGAATGAAATACTCGAAATACTAAACAAAAGGAGCAGTTAAATTTTTTTATATCATATACAACACTGAGGTGGGAAATTGTCCAAAAAACGGGTTTATTGGTCCGGAGCCTGAACACAGCATTGATTATAGTTTTACTCTTTAAATGGAATCTTTAACTCAATGACAGGAGTATACTAACATAACTTCATTTTGCCGATTTTTTCATCGATGCAGATTAATTACAAGTTAAATTTATTCCGCCATTTATGTTTGTTAGCATTTCGTGACTCTTTCCAATTGCTATTTTTTCTTCTTTTTTGTTACTCGTATTTCTGTTCATTTCTTTATGTGGCTTTGAAGAGGTAATATTTTGTGTTTCTTGAAGGCATTTCTTGCATCGAATGCCTAAACTGACTCTTAAGCGCAAAAGACACACAAGTACTGCTCTGTGAAAGTTACTTTCTCCAACTTCCCAGAGAGAAATTGAAACACAAAATATCCCCAGGTGGTCGTATTTTTATTGCTTCGATCGCTTAACCTGTAAGGAATAAATTGCACACAATTATAGTCTCGGAATATACAATTCGTACACTTTAGGATTCTTGAGGGCCTGACATCAATAGAATCCAGCCTGCGGAATATAGGTGGGTTTGTGTGGAACTTGTTTTTCGATTACCGAGTACGGGCGTTTGAGAAAATGTATTTACATGTTTGTGCCGTTTCTTTTACTCTCAGTGGACCTCCTAATATTGCAGCTTCATTAGGACCAAAACAAGTCAATTTCCACAGTGGAAGCGGATTACAAAATCCGCGTAAGAATGGTATTATGTTCAAACCAAACTGTCTGAATTTCGGGGTTACTAAAAAACAAAAGCATACTCATTGGAAATATATTTTTATATTTTCATTAGTTTATAAAACATAATGTGACCTAGAATTGTTTTATAATCCCCTTTGCAGGAGAAAACAAGTTTTTGGCCAGACTTTTTCCAATAATATTTTTCAAGTTCTGCCGAAACTGTCTAAGGCAGAAACTTTCCCGATAAAGTAAGCTCCAATTAAGAAAAAGATAATCCTCAGCAAATTTGGAAACTTTATGCAATAACGAACTGGAAGATTGCTTGTCGGCCCCTATTGCAGTGTTCACGACATTCATGTTTAAACTTTCCAGCAATGCAGAGACCCGTCCCGAGTTTGAAACCACTGAAGGGGTTTCCTCAAGTGGAAAATCCGAAATCCTGCGAATGGCGTAGTGGAGGGGTCAAATTAACAGTTTCGCGGGTATTTATACGATACGTAAGGTCGATCCAAGCAGATTGAAGTTCTATACTAATAATTCGGATAGCGCTCTTGCATCTTGCTCCTGCAATGAAAGAATTTTCTAACATGTCAAAATACATTAAGATATTAATTAGCATTCGCTGGAATCCAATCAACAAACATCCACTAACACGTGAGGTTTGAAGCCTTTGAGTAAAAACCGCTTTCAAAACTATTTTTGTTTAAACTAGTCATTATGCTCCAACAGACGAATAGACTGTTGACTTGGCACATAATAAGGTCTAGTCTTCTTTATGTGTTAACTTTCTCCAAGGGAAACTCACAAAGTGACTTTGGATTTACTTGCGTCTTAACTCTTTATAATAAAAATTGCAGCCAATAACAAAAGCAAGTTTTAGCATAAACAACTGAAACTTCTTATGAAGTCTTATAGAAAGTGGTAACACTTGGGACTTCCAACCACGTTATTCAAGGCTCTCATTGTAATTCAGAATTATTTTGCGGAAACTGAACAACCCCAAGTGACATGTTGGCGGATATAAAGCTGCTCTAAAGTTGATCCGTGTATACAGGACTGAAATTTCAAGAGGACATTTCGACATTTGGTTGCACCCGAAATGGAAATGACAGACCAATTTTCTTATTCAAGTACTGGCAGTAAAAGAAAGTTTCTAGTTTAAGGTATTAACTGAGGACATCAGACATGATGTTGTGACGTCAACAGTGATGCCGTCTTAGAGAACTTTCATCCCTTGAGTGTCAACTCTTTGTCCATAACCAGTGTCTCAAACATATTAGATGAATTTAAATGATATAATGGCGATGAAGACTGTGTGTGCTTGGCTTTACCAACAATAACATATTTCTCGGGACATTTTTTTTAAAAGAAAGAGTTAGTGTTAATATTCTATAGCCGTTGAAACTATGCAGTTTTTAGTAATATGTATCCAGCTCGTCTGACTAAAGTGTGGGGCTCAATTTAGACTCTACGATAATTTGTAAATATTTCAAGTACTTGTTACATGGGTAGTCTTCTGTCAAGACGCTATAAGTTTTAACCCAACAAAGCGAGGACGAGTTGGTTCGCAAGAAAATCCTGAAGCGTTACTTGTTCTCTGAAATCCTATGCATTTAAATTAGACATTTTCAGGAGTACCAAAAGAGGCAGCGGAATTGCTGAACCGCAAGGACTAGAAGACTTTACACAGACGTGCTTGAGAAGGTGTCATCTTCAATTATGTACTAAATAATTAAATGATGTCCTCATTTGACTTGTCACATTATCTTCCTCACCAATATGCGGGGTTGTCTTCAATTAATTTATTCATATTGAGGACGAATCGATTATTCACAAAATAATGCCAGTTAAGAAGAATAAATCGAATCTCTAATTCCGTAATTACACAAAGACGTGTTTGGCATGCCTAAACAAATTTGTACAGTATTTCTAATTAATGACTACATGCAAAACGTACAAACTGTCTTTCACGTTTCAATTGATTTAACTCCTTCGTACTTCGTACAAGTCACTGGAATCTCTAGAACTAGTTCAATCAGAAGCCAGTCATGATTTAGAGTGAATATTCTTTAATTACTTAATCAAATCTCTCATTCGTTTCAAGATACACTTGGCCGGATGGTCAATAAATATATACCTATACGCAACTAATAGTGATTCTTTTGACTTCATGACTAAGAGCTACATAAATGCAGGACGAAACCCAAAAACATCTGATGTCGGGTTCCAGTAACGAATTTTAATCTCAATTAAGTTGCTTCCACAATTTGAGTAATTTCAAGGCACAGTGAATTAAATCCTCAAGAAAGGGCATTTCTGTCATTGGTCAATCGGATTTGAAAAAATCATAAATCTGATGGAGAGTAGTTATGATAACTGTGATAGCACCGCTTACACTAAAGGGATGTTTTCTTTTGTAATTTTCCCTTATCAGTGTCAGTCTTGGAATTAACGGAGAATAGCAATTCAGATAACTGTGATAACACTGCTTACACTAAAGGGATGTCTTCTTTGGAATTTTTCCTTATCAGTCTTGGATTGACAGTCTCTTTCATCATATAATAGTTTAATCAATTAAAAACGGTCCGACAATTGGATCGGCAGGTGTTGTGGCAGAAAGTTGTCAGCCAGTTCATAGACCCTACCAACCATGATTTCATGCTTCCGGTTTTTAAGAATAAAAAAATAGTACGTACAAGAAATAAAAAATATATAATACTATAAAAATAGAACCACTCTGATGACTTGGCTGGCGCTGGAGCATATCTATCATGAAAGAAAAAGTTAATACATATTAGCTTCGAGAATTCATTCCACAAAATTTCATTTGCCGAACTACTTTGTATACAATGTTCACTTTTTCCGTTCTAAATGTAACGTTTCAAATTAATATCTCTAAAGTGAAGGGGTGTCAGCTTCAGTTGATTCTGATTAAAAGATGTCGATTCTGAAGACGATAAACATAATAAGTTGTGCACCTGCAGAGCTAGTAGTTTTGAATTTTGGACAGAAGAAAGTAAGTAGGTAATAAATGATTTGGTATCACCATACATCGATTGTACGTGCATCCGGGCCGCAATGCGATGTTCCTCCAGACGATATATTTACATACACGAAACTATGATGATTCTTTATGATCCTGTGTTCGTTCGTGGATCTCACTCGCTCCACGATACTCCCAAACGTAAAGTACATACAAAACACAGTAGAGAAGGAAAACGCAAATTGAATACTTAAAAAGGCATGCACACTTTGCTCACTACACATCTAACCCAGTAACCTAGCACGGCAGTTTTCGAGCGAAGGGAATCTAGCGAACGGGAAATGTGTACGTGCGTTACTACTACAAATTATACATTCGCCTCCTGCGGCGTAATTGAAATGTCAGATATTTACTTTCACAAAATGGAACCGGAGGTTCCTTCCTCAACCAAAGGACTCGGAAACTATTTATCTTATCAAAATTCTTCGAACTCCTTTTTAACAGGATGGGAAACATGTCAACTTTTGTATGCTACTTTCTACACTAAATATCGGTAATACAGGTACACATTTCAAATTAATTTCCATAAAACCGGAGAATTAGAGTGTACGTACCACATAACGGTAGTGCTTTCACGCGGTCATTTTACCCCAAATAAAAGTGAAAACTACCGATCGAGCGAATTCTGTTCTTGCTGCTAAGAACGCAATATTAATATTAGTTTGGATAAGAGGTACACTCTTGTATTTCTTTTTGAGGAGTCCGGTTTAGTTCCTTCCTTCCTTCCCTCTGAACTTTGGGAGTAATATTTATGTACAGGGTTTGGGTTGGATGTTGGTTTGGCCCATATATGTGTATAAATACATAAGGAGGTCGGCGGAGTCGCTCTGACGTTGAAATACATGGAGTTGTCTCCTATTGATCGTCCTTTCTCCTCCTGCCTTTCTCCCTTTTCAAGATACTACACACTTTTCCATAAGCGGAAAGCAATGGAATCTCTCTGGCAAGGTTCAACCTATCCAAAAACCCAAAAAGCCGTTTTACTTACTTACGACTACTTTTATGCAAAGGAAACGCGCAACTTTCTATCATCCGTTCGTCCATCCATCCCCGGCACTCGTAAAACTAAATTCCGTCCAACCCAGGCCTGCCTTGTCTGGTTCACCCCATTATCCAGTACAGTTTAACAGGAAATCCAATACACTGAAAAATTAATTCACCGTCAGGCTCGCTCTCGTCCAATGAATTATTATGAACGTCAAACTCTGCTTTTCCCAAAATGTATGGCAGGGAAGGTAATGTTATGAGAAAGTAAGGAAATCAGGTAACACAGCATGTGTCTTTTGGCGTGACATTCTCAAATAGAATAACTGCCGCTGTGCTAACATCAGCACAGGGAATGGAATTCCGTTGAGGAATAGGAATGGAACCAACCGAGTTGGGACCACATTGTACAAGTAGATGACAGGTTGACTCTACATTGCTTGGAATTTTTTATTTTTTCCTCAGCAAATAGTTCTACATGTACGTACGATTGTTTGTGTCACTCTGTTCTAAAATTCAGTTATATGATGAAATTTAATCCCCTAAATCCCCGATCAACTCACACTCATACTCTGCGAGCTCATGTTCATGCTGTGTTGGTAAAAAATCTACCGGTGGCACAGAAAATCAAAAATTTACGTGATGTTCAAATCATTGGTAGGTTGACGTAAGATATTTCATCTTCATTGAACTCCCTACTGACAGCTGGTTCTACTTTGCATCAGTGACATTGACTATGGACTATTTTCTCGGTGATACTAAATAGTAACTGTTGGGTAGTATCCAAAGTCCTAAAGAGTTTCCAAGGCTCCGTAAGGCAGACGATGAATCCTATGTTTGTCCAACGATGAGCGGCCG
>JAQFYE010002243.1:0-18839 GCA_034694305.1 Protaphorura glebata | reverse complement strand
CAGATCCCTGTCAAGTGTTCTGGCTCCACAAAATCAAAGAAAAGTGATGCGTCGTAACAATCACTCCCGTAAAAAAACCCCATCTTGAATTTTTCGTAACCTCTGCTTTCTATATTTGCCCAAGGACAGAATTTTCTGAATGATATATCCTTGCATCGTTCTTTTGAAAATAAAATAAGCTCAATCATAAATCAAACAGATACTGATGTTGGTGGAATAATTGACCATAAATACGTACCAATAACGTGACTGTAACACCACTTTGTCGTATTCCGAACTTCACCAAAGCCATCCGGTATAGTCACATTTACTCCAGGGATAACGATTTGTAGTACTGGGAAATCTGTCTTGTTTCTTCTCGTTATGTTCAACCAACCACAATCGTCTCTACCGTTCACGGTGTCGATTTCATGTCCGTAACAGTCAAAATATCCCAGATGTCTCAAGCCAGCAGTACTTGCGAGATCCACTTCCTTAAACACGGGGATTCCAAGACTTGTTGGACCACTGGTAGTAGTTTCATTGGCAGGCATGGCGAAACCAGTGGTATTAGTATCATTATTGCTGGTAGCATTAGTAAAAAAAGGTGAAATTGGGTACGGGTTGTAAATACAGTCTGAAATATTCCGAAGGCCGCGAAGCCAAACAAGTGGACAACCGGGTTCAGGGCAAATGAACACATCAGGTATTAATAAATACTTCCGTGTCAAATTGCTATAACATGTGTGGAAATTAAATTCCAGTCGTTTGTCAAATGAAGAATTTCGACAGTCACTGAATTCAACAATGTCCGCAGGGGTTACACCTCCATTATTTCTTTTTCGCCATCTATTCCTCATCTTGTCAAACCTTCCACCGTCCACGAATTGCTGAGGAAAAGTAAGCATCAAATCAGCCCTAACAGGAAATCAAATCGAGAGTTGGATTATTTCCGTTGTCGCTCCGTATTTGGTAAAGTTAAGTTTAAGCGTTACTTGTCATCTTCATGAAATCTGGCGAAACATGTTGGCAAATCAAAAGAATTCCTGAAGAATATGGAACTGTTGGCCGCACTGTATTTGGGCACCAGTTGGTCGCAATCGTCCCAAAACCAGTAAAACGTTTGGTACGGATTCCTTTGTTGATTCATTAATGACAAAGGTGTTGTGGATGTCGGTGTGGGTCTGGTAGGTGGTTCTTCATCCGGTGCCAGAACCCTTACAAATATAACAAACCATTTGTTATGACCAACGCTTTACACTCTTATTAGTCCATTTCCAAATACCTTCTAGTGATATAACACGTTGCCGATGAATTCTGACGACAGGGTGCATCTGTAATCATTAGCTGAGTTTTATCTTGATTCAATTGAATGATCAGGGAAAACATTAACAACGCCGTCCCAAGCCCCTACAAATTAAAAAAATTATCATTTTCTAAACATTTTTATCTATGTATTCTGTATGTTCTGAATTTACGCCAATAATGCTCGGTCTATTGACAGAAAAGAATTTGTTAACGTTGACTACTGCAGGGCTAGTGGCAGAGAAACTCCATTGCAGAGACTGGATCTGAAAAATGTAAATGTTAATTATTCCCACTAATCTAAGTTGGTGGATATTCTAGTATTCATACCAGTCGTCGCTCGTGAGAATTTTCACACAAAATCTGTGGACGACGTCTCACAAATTCAAATCCAGCAATGACCTGTAATGCATAATGCACAAATACTTGAAAAACAAAATTCTGAATAACATATCTAATTTTTTTTTGACAAATTATACGGCTGCTCCTGCTGCAGCAATTGACTCCGTTGTAAAGACAAAGTCAATCAGTGTTAGTGATAAAGTCCAAAATAGAGTCATGTAGTTCTCTGCCTTTGTCAAGTAATTCTGTAATCAATCAATCAGTCCGTTTCTGTTTTTGCAAATATTCGCGAGAGAAAATGTAAAAAGATTATGTACCGGAATCTGAAAAGTATTGTTAATGCGAGTGGAATTCGTAGGATCAAGGAAGTCGAAAAATTCTCCACCAGTTTTATTGAAATCTTCTGGGATTCCCTCTTTGTACCGGTACAGATAAATTAAGTAGTACGTAAACACGGTCAACTGAAGGTATTAAAAAATATTAGTGCTAAAAAGGTTTACAGTTTCAGTTTGACCATACGAAATTGTCGGACCTGTAGTACAAAATAGGAGGCGATTGGCGTTGCAAATACTTCACCGTACAAAGATGTCAATCCAACGACGAAACGATGATGAATGAATATTTTGATGAGTGATTGATTCAATCTTAGTCGGATTAAATGACCACGACTTCTCAAGCCAACTGAAATTAATCAAACTCGTGATTCCAGGAATAACTGAAAGTAAGTTAGTAATTCTAATAAATTGTCAAGAAACTTGCATTGTCCAAATTTAGCTCCAAACTTGAAATTCCATTTTTGAGCAGATTGTCGTAAAACCGAGGCTAGCAATTGCATGAGTGTTAAAATACCTCTCGAGGAAAATACGACGTACATATTCAATACAAATCCGAATATTTGGAAATAAAGAAGATGCTCTTCGTTTACTCTAATGTTTTGGATGAAGGATCGGAAAAGAAGCATAGAAATTAAACCCGAACTTCCTCTCACAGTTCTCGGATAGTCAAAATAGAATGCAACCGATAGAAGAATGATACAAGTCGATACGAATAAGTGGCTCAAAATGGCCATACGTCTAATCCCTACAGCACATGAAACTTCCATTTGGGTCAATGATGCCATAGTAGAATTCAGATATTGGCATATGAAAAGTCCATCTTTCAACAATACTGTTATACTCCAGAGTGCAGGCAGTAACAAATTCGCCAAGAAAGCGAAAAGTGGGATCTTGAACTTTTCTAATTCAATTTTCTCTACCCTATTAAACAAATTCAAGGAATTAATTTTCATATAACCCATAAGATAAAACACGGTACAAAGACATTTACTTACGTAAGGTACAAGTTTTCAGGAGTCTCAATTTGCGTTGAAACATCAATCCATCCTTGAACTATAAATACGGATACAATCCACAGATACAAACTGGTGGCTGCAAATGGAATCTGCTTTCTTCTAGAAATCACATATTGAACCAATCCGGCTTCTAAATCGTTCCTACTATGCACAGGTTGACGACCGGTCCAGTTCATAACGTTTGTAAAGACACGTAATTCTCTGTTGAGTAATTGGCTCTCGTAACTCAATTCCGGTTTCATCCTTTGGTTCATAAAATATTTTATTAGGATTATAATTACGGTATCGAATATGTTAGAGAACCGAATAAATTTCTACCATTTAAATTTCTCCTTTCCGAATGTCTCCGATCGTAATCTCAATTCGTCTTCTTTATCACTATCTGATAGTTGAAGCCATTCCGCATCTCTTTCCAAATGTTGCTCGTGTATTCTCACTGCCTCGATTTCTTCAGCAGTCAGAGTTGGTTCACGTTTTCGTTGCTTTCTTCGTTTGCGCTGCTTTTCGCTTTCTTTCTTAGAACCGTCATTTTTAGATTTCTTTCGCTTATCTTCCATAGATTTTTCGTCTACAGCTTTGTCAAACTTAACAGATTTAGAATTTTTTGGATTGTCTGCTGGAGCCTCAAGACTTCTCTTTTTTCCTTTAGTGGGAGTGGTTTCCTTCTCCTTTGCACCCTTCGAGG
Organism: Protaphorura glebata; assembly: GCA_034694305.1. Taxonomy (NCBI): domain Eukaryota; kingdom Metazoa; phylum Arthropoda; class Collembola; order Poduromorpha; family Onychiuridae; genus Protaphorura; species Protaphorura glebata. The sequence continues at coordinate 15,177 of JAQFYE010002243.1, read as the reverse complement.
GTACAACCACTGGTGGGTTCTCTTGCTTTGAGTCCTTTCTGTTAGGCGTAGTTTTCTCAACAACTTTAGGGACAGTGGACTTCGGAGTTACAGGAACGGATTTCTTCTTAGTTCCAGTAACGGTTTTCTTTGCAGTTTTTGGAGTCTTACGTTTCGCAGTTGAAACTGAAACTCTTTTTCGAAGCAATGCCTTGGGGGCGACATGACTAGGAACAGAAAGACGGCGCGAGCTCGTAGATGGAGCCTTTGTTTTAGCCCTGGATTTCGACTTCCCAGCTGATGATTTTGATTTAGTAGAAACGGACGATTTCCTTCGTCGTTTGCTAGCCGTTGAACCCGCCCCTTTTGATGATGGAGCTTTGGATTTGGCGGACTTAATATTTCTAAGCATTCTAGTTTTCACCGAAGGTGCTGTTTTCCGTCGTTTTCCTTTGAATCAATTCATAGTATTGTTAAGAATTTCAACAGGTCAACCATGCAGTTGAATATTTGATGTCAACACAATATTGGTTTAAGGAGGTGGGTACGGTGAAGTTCAGCGAACGTCGGGCTATTACCATAAGATTGAAGGTTCAATTCCTGGTCGCCCTACGTTCGAATCCTTATACATATTTCTGAGTGGTTAGCAAGGAACTTAAAAACACTGTTATACTCAGAACTTATCTAATCTGAGTTGTGCGATGACAGAGTTCAGATACCAAACATTCTCTGTCAAATGATATGGCTTATCATTATATTTCTAGAAGGGGGAAACCCCCAACCCTGCTATGCAGGCACGGAATTCACCTGCATTATTACCACATTCCACCAAGTGCCTTGTTACCGTAAATCCCCGATTCGAAACCGGTCCCGAATAGTAACCCGGTCTCCAATACAAACCTGGTCTTTCTCCACCTTTCTCCATGTACTCTTATGGAGAAAGTGGTGAAAGTCTGTGACTCCGAACTTGTCTGAACAAATACTAACCCTGGGAAAACGGAATTGAAAAATATAAGCCTGGATCTCGAGTAATTTCTTTAATTTATTTTTACTTCGCTGATACACTGCGTGAATGACATAAACAGGAATTAGTTATCCTATTAACGATGAATTTGAATTGAGGGGTTGAAACGCCTAATCATATCCTATGCCTGACTGTCTGTAGCTCTAGTTATCAGTATGACCAAATTGCATTTTCACAAAACTGCTTAAAATATTGATCAATTTTAGACAATTTTTGTTTTAACCTGATGCGGTGTTGGGTGCCGCCGTCGAACGTCTTGTCATTGTGCTCGCGGTGCCTGCTGAACTTCGTCTTCTACCCTTCTTCCCCTGGGGGTCCCTGCCTGACGGTCCTATAGACTTCTTTCGTCGTTTCTTGCCACCCACTGGGAGTCTGTATTATCGCCAAATAATAATAACATTGTAAGTACTTGTTAATTTTTTCCAGCAAGGTTAGGAAAAGCTAGGAGGCTAAACAAAACAACTTTTTGAACGTAGGCTGAAAACCTCTATTTTCATGGTTACTTTCCTATAGATCTTTTGGAATTTAGCGATGAATTTTTATCTATAAAAAAAAACCGATTGATCAGATTTTATTGACTGGTTTGCCTGCTCGAGGAAAAGTATATCATTTTAATTTTGTTTTCTTTATTATTTATAATTACTTTGAGTTTTATTTACAAAATTAATGATCAGCCTTGACAGTTCCGGGTATCCTTTACACTCATCGATAAATTTTTATAGTCGCATTACATATGATGAAATGTAGTACTTAATTTACCTTCGGGCGAACTCGCCGTCAATCTCCAATTGCTCTTTCAACGATTTTCGAACTTCGCGTTTAATAAAAAGCTCACGAAGTCCAGCGATCATTTGCATACTAATCGGGACTCCGTCAGGAACAACCTCATTTACAAAAATTGGTCTGTATGGTTTCAATGGATCCATCAGTTCGAATGGCAACGGTTCCAACTCGACCCTTTCCCTAATTTAGATGAACAGACTGTCAACCTAGTTTTTGTAATACTCAAGCTCAATTGTTGTACCTGGCTGTTTTCGGTAACTTGTAAGGTTTCAAGTGGTAATCCGTCATTTCTAATTTCTCCTTAAAATATCGCGAGATGTTATCAATGTGGAAATGCATTCTTCCATTCGAATCGAAGCTATACGTGCTTTTACTACTCGAAACGGAGCCCATTTCTTCTTCCGTCCATCTGGATTTTAATTCTTCATCTTCGCTGTGTTCGTAATCGTATTCGGACCTTGAGCCAGATCTATCACTGGAGTCTGAACTTGACTCTGAGTCCGAGCCCGAGCTGGAATCTGATCCTGAACCTGAATCCGAACTCGAACCTGAGTCTGAACCTGAACCTGATCCGGAATCTGACCCTGATCCTGAATCTGAGCTGGAATCTGACCTTGACCCTGAATCTGAACTCGAACCTGAATTTGATCCCGATTCTGAGTCTGAACTGGACTTTGATTCATCTACAATATCCATCTTAACTCGAGATTCCTCAGTTAACAGTGAATCAATGTAAACGTCAGGTGTGTCAAATCTTCTATTTCAGAACAATTTGTTAAACTTGCTCCAGAAATTATTCAAAATTCGAGTTCAGTTGGACGTGGTTTTCGCGTCACACAACACGAAGCGTAACATACCACGAGTAAACAAAAGTCGTTTGTTTTCGCCGCTTCCTCAGAGACGAACCGAAATTTGTTTTCAAAAGATCAAAACTTTATTTGGAAGTTCCAGCAACTCGACGACAACGGCTCCAGATCTTGATTCACATTGGTTTTAGGAATAATTACCAGTGGCTTCCTCGTTATCCCAATTACAAAATTATATGGAAACAGATGAAATCAGCCTTCCTTAATAGTTGAATACGAAATTGCAAATTCAATTCACGATACGGGTTCGTCGTGATTTCTTACAAAATTTCGATTTACTAACAACTTGTAAGCCCATGTTATTTCCAAGTTTGCCACTAGTTTGCGAAAGCCCGGGTTCTGTATCCACTTACGGTAATAAGGTGCACCAGCAAACTACAATTACATTTTTTGCAACATATGTCAATTACTGTAATTTTCCAGAACTGAGTTCTGGAAAATTATATATTTAATAATATATTTAATTAATTACATAAGGTCTCAAAATATACATTTTCTTCAATTTCCACAGTCAAGATATAAACTTTGACCCTCCACAGTTACAAGCGTCTTCGATGATCCATAGTACGCATTTGCATTTGTTGGTAAAATTGTTGACCGCTGCTGACCCCTAGCAATATCTTGCAACTTCCACAATGATGTTGTATGTCCTTACACATTAAGGCAGCATTTCTCCCAGCAGTCCTCATTAAGAAAAATCCGAATCCCACGAAAATTAAAATAACAGGAGTGATAAACAACGGAATAAAGCTGCCACTAATAAAAGCCGCAGCAATAAAAACTGTGAGAAAGACAACGAGAGTGCCACCAAAGAATATGCGAATCACTTTTGATTGTCCCTGTGTAACTGTGTTATTCTCAACTTCTGTAATTTCCGTCATAACAGTATTTCGACAGCTTGGGCACACGACAGTGATGGGTGTTCGGCCATTTTGATGAATCGCTGCGTTCAAAGCTTGTGTGGCCATGATGGCATCATTTGCTGAATTATTAGGTTGTGGTTGTAGTTTCGGCTGTGGTAGGAATCCAACATTGGGAGGTTGCTGATTATTGTAAGAATAAGGATTTCCCGGTTGGGAATATGGATTCCCCGGTTGGGGATACGGATATGGCGGTGGAATTGAGTCACCAGGTGGAGCTGCAGGACTTGGGTGTCCGTGTGTCGAATTCATATCGTTCTCGTTCGGTGAAGTAGCCAGGAATGGGCTGGTCGTTTTGCTCTCGTCATTGATATCCGAGTTCATCTTCGTTTCTATTAAAAATACATAAAAGTCTTATTAAACATTTTCAACAAATCTTCCGTTGACCTACTGGGGATTGGGGATATTGATTTTTCATCGGAATTAGAAATACTGGAGAAATGACAGGAACCTAAATAGCTTAGTCATATTATATTTCGAAATTAAACTTTCGAGCCGTTTTCTGGAATTCTGATTTAGTTGCAAGTTGCAACTACATGGTCATAGTAGGCTGTTCGTAAAATCCGTGATATGAAGTAAATCAACCACGTTATTAAAGTCACTAAATTAAACCCAGAGTTAGCCGCTGGGCAGCGAGCCGGTGATTGTACGATTCTATTAGAAATTGCAGCCGAACTTTCACCGAACATACACAGCAAATAATATCTTCAGTCTATTTAAAAGAAATCTTGGGAAATAGTTAGTAAAATTGATTTTGTATATTTTTACTTCTAATTTATAAGATACCTGGGCCAGCTTTAGATTCGTAGTCTTCGTAGTATATATTTTTAGAAAATGTCCGATACTTATCCCAAAGTCTAAGCTGTTCGTGACATTTGGAACGAAGGTGAATTGCATTTTTAATCTCAGTGACACTTAATGTTAGAAGATGTCATGCTAGTTCTAAGTTAGTTCAGAAAGTTAAAATGAATTTGGTATGAAAGAAATCATCAATCAATAAGAATTTTAGTAGACCCATTAGACAGTTCCATGTCGGATTTTAGAAAGCATTATGAATGCACAGACGATTTGAGTTCTAATGCATGGCATAGTAATTTTAGTACCAACCAACCTCCTTTTTTAAGGAACTGAAGTTTCGTTTTGACGTAACACTTTATAAAGTACTAGAGTTATAACGAGCCAGTCTGAATTTCATGAGTATTTAGAATTCCCACTATCGCAACTATTGTTAAAACAATCGCTTTCAACGTATTCTGGAATCTGGATCAATATTCCCGATATATACTTCATATTGCCGCCGTCTTCGTGTGGTACATTGGAAATTACGACAGACACATAAACAAATTACGAGGCTATGGCTGTACTGTCAAAAAATAGTAAAATTAGGTATTTTTCACCTTTATGTTCAATTTTGAACATCATGTTACGTTTGTCGAAATGGTACATTTTAGAACCACATTTTGCATGCACTACACGATGAAATCAACGTTTTAGCATTCCCATGAAAAAGAAATCATGTTGAACTGTGCGAAAATCCTCATTACTATGTATAATTTACAGCTTTTAAATACTTCGCAAATAATTTGAATTAGGAAAACGTCCAATAATAAATCCCATTCTAAAGCACTACAGAATTATGTAATACGAATATAATTAACGAAATTCTGAAAATTTAATCTAAATTGGGATTTATACGAAACCAACGGTTCCATACAATTTAACATTAGACGTCAGTGCATGGGGGTATCTGGCGACATTTTTGTGTCTGTGTTAGTGTACTTGCATTTATAGGAATTTTGACTGTTTGCAAAAAATTCAAAAAAAAATACAGACTTACATATTTCTGATGTCCAAATGAATTGAATTTGCTTTGCATCCACTATAACGCACTCGACTGTCGACTCGATGAAAAGAGTTGATTCTAATTGTAAGTAATGGAATTGCTGTGTTACTTTGATTAATCACAAATACAGAATTTATTAATTAAATTGGAACTTACGAATGTGTCTGGGTTTTAGTAGCGATGTTCAAGTTCTGCCTTCTTGGTCAAGGTTATTCCCCAAGGAAAACAAAAAAAAATCTATTCGCGTGCAAAAAACTGGTGAAGGGTAAACTCTTCTACAGTTGACAGTATGTTCAGTGTTTATAAAGTTAATAAAACTGTAGGAAATTATATGTGTACTAACCATTAGGTTGTGCAAATTATACTACATACGCATACGTCAAATACGAGTACGTACAAGGTTGTCCATAAATGTTGTCCCGGGTGTAGCCGATGATCATAGGGGATGATTATACGATGTACGGTTGTATATGTATTTTAAGGTTTAAGGAAGATACATTTTAACACTAGTTAAAATGTAGTAAAAACATAACATTTTTAAGGTGACCTTATTCTAACCTCGCAAAATATAAGTACATATAGACACATGGGCAATTCATTTTCAGTACAGTTTTATAAATACATAATATACTTTGAATGTCATTTCAAGAATTAGTTTTTTGTACGTTTTTAGAAAGAAATCCTTCCCCTTGCAAACAATCGGCTAGGAGGACAGAAACTTTTCCCAAATTACTTACTAAAGAAATTCTAAATCTACGAACTAATCGGTAAAAACATCAAAACATGGATTCCTGAAAGTTATAATTATAACCGTCTCTCCCTTCGAAATATTTAAAAATCAATGGACAGGACATTTGTCTTAAAACAACGCATGTCGTATAAACTCCGCGTATGACGAGGCACTTACATAATTTATACATTCATACATATACATATATACAATTTATACATGTTAGGACGCCATCACGCCAATGGGCAGAGTTCTTCCGTGTAATCACGTTGTGCACGCTTGTAGAAAACGTGCTAAAATGGGAATTGTTAAATGGCCGAACGTTAAAGAGCAGTCATGGCCTCACGTCATATTCAACTCGCATACCACATTATTGGGTAAAAATATAAATCCAGAAAGTTATATAGCACCATCTCCGTGCCGTGAGTACAGTACACAGCAAGTGAGTACACCCGGAATAACTATACACAGACATCTGGTACAATACATATTTTGTATATCTCACCTTTTCTGAAAGCTCAAGGAAGAAAATAATTAGAAAATCCCCAAAATCGTAATTGATGAATACTAAAAAGTCCAGTTTTTTAAGTTCTAAAATAGCTGTTGTAAGTCGCATGCTCTATTTGTTGGAATAATATTACGCCTAATGGAAACTGGTTATTTTACTGAACTGCTTGAGATTATTAACCATTAAGATTTTAATGAAAAATGGTCATGGGCAACCCTGTATACTGAACCTCGTCGTGTCGTCTAGTTGTGGGTTAATTATATTAATTCCATATACGTATAATTATGCTTAGATATATGTAAGACACATAAATTCAAAAACAATAGCAATAGCAAGAGTTGTCCGATACCCCCCAATATGGCATGCTCATGAAATTGGAGCGCAGCAAGATACTGAGGTTCTAGAAATCCAATATCGTTAAGAGGGTCTTGCTAGTTGCTAGCATGTAAAATTAATGCTCAAGATAAATGTCCACGAGTAATTAGTTGTTTGACGAGTAGTCTGTGGCGAACGTAACGAGCACCGGAAAACAACTAACTGAACTGTGATAATTTCAGAAATGTGAGAGCTATTCTATTTTATTTTTCTGACAAGTCTTAAATTCTGTATGAAATATTCAACCGACTTTGAGCTAGTTAATTTGTCGAGAGTTCAAGTACAAATATTTCGTTTCAAAGACCCGTATTTGAATTTAGCCACAAACCAAACTTTTTGTAAGTCGTTCGAACGACATTTTGAAGAATTATTATAGGAGGAACTGTGGCATTAGCGAATTTTTTACTTTTCACTTAAGACGTTTTTAACAGAATACTACACAATGTTTCCCAACTTCAGCATATCTTTTTTTGCCCTTCCTTACTAAAGCACTTATCAGGATCACTGCGCATATCAGATCGAGACGTGAGATCGCCCATTGAATTTCTAATAAAATTCACTACGAAATTAATATTTACGAGGTGAACCGAATCCATGAGAAGTGCTACTTTTTATTGAATTTTTGATCCAGGTGTACAACTCCAAAATTTTTTTTTCCACTTACATACAATCTAGCATCGCATAGGAATTGGTGGAACTAGTTGCATATTACTCGATCTCGATGTCGATATCAGAATCGTCTTCATTGTCAGAATCCGCCATTACAAGATCAGGTTCATCCAATCCGTTCTTCACAATGTCCACCAAACTTTGCTCCGCCTCGTTCTCGTCCTCGCCGTCGTCCATGAGATCAGATTGTTCTGGACCTTTTCCAGACAATAATTTCTGAAACTCGTTTTGACCATTATTCAATGCAGCACTTGTTTTCGGTTGCTCAATGCTCCCGTGCGGACCCTTCACGGCGCCATTTATCTCAGGAAACGTTTTATCAAGAAGAGATCCAATCATTTCTTTATCCTACAAAAGAGATTCACAATTAGTTATTACTCTTATTACTTTACATTTATTGCGAAACTAGACAGTTATTAGTTTGTATAACTAATTGCAAGATTTGCAATTAGTGGTAATTAGTAATTATCTATTCAACATTTGGCCGGATATTGGGCAATATTTGCCCGATATTCGGGATTCAGTCATATTCGGTAAAACTTTTCTGGCCAACCGAGCATTGCGTAACAAATAAAAATGTTTAGACCAAATCGGCAAAATTCTCAGTTCTCTGCGAACGTTTTATGTTTTAACTTTTCTGGCCAACCGAGCCAAATCACCAAAAATCAACCCCCGGTTTTCTGCGAGCGTTTTATGTATTCACTTTTCTGGGCAACCGAGCCAAATCACCAAAAATCGACTCCCGATTTTCCCCGATCGTTTTATGTTTTTATTGCTAGCGTTCACTAAATCGAAAGCACACTTACGACTTACCTCCATATTTTGGACACACGCAAGAGCCAGCTTCGAAATTCTTTCAAAGTTTAGAGTATCCACTTTTTCTTTCTCCTGATAGGAATAAGATTTTTTTTTTTATTAAATTGTCTTAAAACAGGTTAAGGTCAGAGGTTAAAATAAATGTACTATCTCTGTATCTTTTTTGTCGCCATTTTAATTGAAAACCAACAGCGTCGATGCTTCTACAGCAGCAATTGCGTATTGCATGAGATAAGATGACCTTACCAATTGAGCTTTGACGAAGGTCAAAGAGTCTTGTACGCCAGTCAACACACGAATATCTTCTTGAAGTTTTCCAATGTAAGTGCTGATAGTTTTACGGCGTTGGACAGTGGTTGCAGAAACACGTGTAGGATTAGCAGCAGCCGGTTCCCCAGCAGCGCTCAATCCTTCCAAAATATCTGCCTCATCAATATCCGGAACATCAATTGTACCCTTCATTTTTTTTCTTTGATATCAAGTAATTTTCTATGTAATGCTTCAACCGTGTCCGTGATCGCCTTCAAAGAACTGTCAAAAGAAATTACAATTACCAATCATAATTTGATTGAAGTTATGCTCCCCTCGTTTTATTTCATTCCACTATACTAACGTGCACATAGGTACACATTTTCATATCGCGATCGCGTAGACTCGTTACTCGTTACCTTTCTTGGATTTTTGAAAACCAGGATAATATTCTTATATTGAATGATTTCTCAGAGACGAACGACGAACACAACAGATGAACGACTTGGAAAAATATCAAATGGCATTACTAAAATGTTTTACTCGTTTTGACCTCTAACTAAAAAAAATTGAAAGGGAAGGTTTTTCCGCGCTAGGGGAAGTTTTTTCCATTTGAAGGATTTTCCATCCACGCCAGGTTCAATGCAGAAATAAAATAGTTACACCGAAGACCGAACCGAATAATGCCAACGACCAATTTGAGAAAAAAGGTCTGCTATTTTGACAATGTGTTTCTGTCTTATTTAGAAATCACTTCTAGTTCTATTACTATGTTTCTAACCCGGCGTCTAATAACGAACCCAGGCTTATATTTGTCACCGGCATTTATTAGCAGAAACGTTGTCTTACCCACTATTTTATTTTAATTATCACTCTAATTACTGCAAAAACCACGTCATCATTGCATAAAGTTAATTTTCAATTTTGAAAGAATCAAATCAAAAGTCAAAACGTTGAAATATTCAATTCACACACTTCCTACTAATCACTAATTAATTAGCTATTAAAAATACACACACAAGAACTGATATCAGCCGCTGGCCGCGGGACATAAGAAACATCTCTCCCGCGTGCTTTTCGTATGATTCCATTTGGCTTAGGGAAGATATCCCTTTAGCAGTAGACACTTGGCAGTAAGAAAAAATCAACAAAGAAAAACCAACAACCACCAGCGACCAGACATACATTCTGTGCTTGTGCTTGTATGCTGTCGCCTGTAAGTACCATTTTTAATGAGTGACTAATTAATGACTTCTATTTCTTTTTCTACAATGACTGACTGATGACTATGACGGACTGTGAAATAAAGTGTTGTTAGTTTCTTTAAATCCGAACAAAATACAAAAATCCGAAATTCATTGTGAAATTGCCGAACATTTTATAAATCAGCCTTCTCTACACGTAATCCAAATCACGATCCGACACACACACATGACAGAAAAAATTATTTCCAATTAAATATTAAATACTCGTAAAATTAATGAAATGATTTTGAAAATGAGTAAATGAAGTATTACTTACCAAACTTCAATTCTGATGAGATAGCAAATCAAATCAATTGACCCTGAACCGAGATTATTTCAATTTCATGATGTCTGGACCTGGACAAGCTGAAACCTAAAGTCGACTTCTAAACTGGAGACAGAAATGCGCATGAAAAACAGACCCTTCGTTCTCTTCCATGCATTCATTCATTGGAAAAATGTGGAATTCCTGTCGTCGGCAGGATAAAAGGATTCCAGGAATTTCTTCCGCACAAAATGCAAATCTCGCTCGGCTCGACGTAAAGTTTCTATTGAAAAAGGCCGACAAATGTCGCTGCAGGTGCAACCAGCAGGTCCTTATCTTATACAGGGCGGTTCATAACTACCGAAGGTCGATTTTCGTCATTCGAGGGAGGGGAATCCCTTATGACTAGAAATATTTAGAACTTGAAGTGTTCTAATTTTTTTGTTCCAATTTTACCTATCCAAAAATTATAATTGGTTTTAAGTACATATAATTCTACAGCGATTCTTGTATTGATTAAGTTGAAATTAAGCCAGGAGAACAAAAAAGGTCTCTCGGATTTCAAAAATAGGCACAATTTTCAGAAAAATGAAAAGTATGGAAAAGCAGAAACTTGTGGTATCCCGATCATTTGTCGTTGAATTGTATTGCATTGCGATTGAAACTTAGCCGGCCTGGCGTTCCCCTCGTTTTGACTTTTTTTTACGAAAAATTATTAGGACACTTGGGTCAATTACTTTCGTAATTGTAATTGAGTATGAAATTACAATTGTCAATACCTAAATTGTAAATGTGATTAATTACTGTCAGAAACCCAGCTTGCAATTTGTTTTTGTAATTAAATACTTCGAAAGTTTGTGTAATTGTAATTTGTATTTTAATTCACATTTATTTCAATTGCTTTTACAGTTATTTAAAACATTAAATGCAAAGACGCATGAAGACATCAATTCGAATAACTAATTTGAACTCTTTCAATTGAAAATACATCTTAATTGCATTTTATACTTCCTAATTTTTCATGTAATTTTTATTAATTGCATTCAGAAATTCTGGTGTTCGTAATTGGTAATTGTAATTATAATTACACTTTGAAAGTTATTGACGTAAGAATTGAAGTCTGCTCATTAGTATTGCATTTACTAAAGATTAGATACAAATATTGATACATCGATTTGATGAAAAAATAAATTGACTCGTCTGAAGATCAAATTCCACACTTCGTATGTGGGCACAAACGTTGTTCGTTCGTACAGAGCGTGCCAAAAAATGCTCACACCTTGCAAATTCGCATGTTCGAATTTCGACTTGCTTATTACACTTTCGGCTACTGGTTTCAAGTTTACAACAGGGTTTTGAAAATCCAGGGATTCACTTACGCTTTTTAAAATGGTACCTTCACAATTGATGTGAATTAAGGGACTAGGAAATATAAAATATCGTAGTACCAGTTCCCACAGTAGTAGTCTATATTTCTGGTACACACTGTACAAGAGCGCAGTACAGTTAGTGACAATCTTCAGTGTCCCGCGCGCGCACTTGGCAGAAGTGAATCGCAATTCACACATAGCGCGCGGATATGATTTCGTGATTATACAGGTAAAAGTGGTACAATTATTTTGCTTTTACACGGGGTGTGCCAGAAAATAAGCGCATTTGATTTAATTTTTATCCTAATATGTCTAGGAGCCGAGCGGCTTGAATCGTATACTCGTATACAGGGTGTTCCAGAGCCCAGCACCTTGCCGCCTCTTGATGCCCATAGCATTTCACTGTCATTATGCGGTTGCAATTAATTATCTATCTTTGGGTCCAATTATTCCAATTAAAGTTAACTATTGCGGTTTGATTAATTAGTACAGAGCGTAACTTCCTAGATTTTCTTGACACACTTCATTTAACAGTTCCTCTCGTTATTTAACATTATTCAGTTCGATTTCCCTCCGAAATGATTAATAAAACAAGAAAGCAGAAGAGTTACCGTAGACAAACAGGTGATACTCCGTTGACTGACCTCACAGTTGGTGAACTCATTGACCAGGCTGCCGAGAAATACGGAGATTTGGATGGTCTAATCTGTTCAGATATTAATCTACGCAGAACATTTTCGGAGTTGAAAACGGAGGTCGTAATTTCTAAAATATATTTTGAATGACATGCTTTATTTTTTGTATGAGATTCCGGATTGTCTCTTGCGAAAGTATTGTATTAATAAAAATACTATCTGCCTGCGGATTACGGGACTATCCTATAAATAGACGGCCAAAGCCTATAAAACTATGTATATCTGACCTACTTTTATAGGTTCGGTTGTGAAGGATGTAGTGAAACATTGTGTCGTTATGACCCGCCATATTATACATGATATCTTTTTATATATATATTGGTTTCTGGTTAGATTGACAATTTAGCAGCTGGATTTCTGAAGCTTGGCCTGGAGAATGGGGATCGCTTGGGGTGTTTCGGACCGAATGGTCACACATACTATTTGACCCAAATGGCAGCCTGGAAAGCCGGGTTAATTTTTGTAAGTCGAATATCTGGACAAAGATCTCTTTGGCTATCCTGAGAAATATAAATATTACCGTTACCCGATCGGATAGTAGCTATTATTCGGTACAAAAATTGACTTAATGCGAATACGAATGTGTATTCGTCTAAGACATTGCAGTATTAAAACGTGACAACCTTGCTATGTGTTTATGTAAGTCGTACGAAAGTTTGGTGAGCTATGAGAAACAGTGACAATTTCGTATTTCAGGTACATATTAACCAAGGAGTTCGGGATAATGATCTTCTTCATTGCCTCAATAACGTTGGAGTAAAATGTCTAGTAATACCGAGCAGAAGCACACCTTGCCATCACTTTGAATCGGTAGTCCAACTTTTACCGGAGATATTAGAATGCAAACCGGGAGAAACAAAATCTTCTGCCGCACCAGATCTTGTTTACGTCATAACGGTGGAGCCGGATGATCCAAGGTGTGTTCAAAAATATGTAAAATATGAAGTTTGATAAAGAGTTAATTATTTTGGTAAAATTAATTACTGGTCACAGAGGAAGCTATTCTTTTTCTGAAGTCATGAAAATGGGAAATCAGAAAGAGTCCAGGGAATTACTAGCCGAGCGAGAAAAATCAATCGAGTTTGACGATATTTGCAATGTTCAATTTACTTCAGTGAGTTCAACAAACACAAAACCACTGACAATTTATTTTTACTTCCGGTTTCCCAAATTTTCAGGGAACTACAGGACTTCCAAAAGGGACAACGCTAACACATCACAATATTGTGAACAATGGCCTTTTCCTGGGAAAGGGATTTTGGTTGACTGAAAAGGTTGGTCATCTTTCTTAAAATATTCCGAACAGATTTAATTAAATTCTGTTAATTTCAGGACAAAATTTGTCTAACCGTCAGCATGTCTCATATTTATGGAAGCGTTATTGGGACTTTGGCCGCCTTACATTTTGGGGCTGCAATTGTGATACCTTCGGCAACCTTTGCCCCGAAGGCGAGTTTGGAAGCTGTGGCCAAAGACAAGTATTTTTCTTTGACCTTAAATTAAAATTCTGTCGCTAGTTTCCGAAAAATCAGTCCGAAAGTTCTTTTATATCTGACCAGGACAATAAGCAAAAACTATTTCTGACGAACCGTGATCAAAGACTCTCCCTATAAATACCCCAAAAAACAGAAGAATTAATTCGGCCTCTGGTCATGTCAAATAAATCTGTCCTATTTTTACTTTTATTGTTAAGATGCACTGTGTTATTTGGAACGCCGACAATGCACATAACAATGATGGAGGTTCAAAGTTCAGCACACTATGACCTGTCGTCTTTAAGAATGGCTTGCTTGGGGGCCGGAATGTGTCCTGACACCCTCATTCCAAAAATGAAGGCTACGTACGGGATTGACCAGATCGGCGTATGATACAAATATTTTGAAATTCTATTTGTGTCGAATTTTTACAAAATGTACAAAGTGCGGTTTTCTAGAACCTGTACGGAATGACGGAGTCTGGATTATTTTTCCAAGGTCTACCAAATGACAATAATCAGTTGTTGGGTTCAACCGTAGGACGTGTTATGGAACATTTTGAGGTAAAATAGCTAACCAACAGTTGGTAGGGATGCCGAGGATATTCGGATATCGAATATCAAACCATGGTGCTTGGCAATGGTTATATGTGGGTATTCCATGACCAAATTGGCAGGAACTGAATCCTATTATTAAAAGACAATCCTGTGTGGCATTCCTACCAATAAGTGAAATGATTATTTGGACAGAATCGAATGAAAGGTTTGATAAAATGATGTCAAAGGTTAAACTCGTGGATGAAGATGGCAGAGTTGTTGAGTTAGGAATTCCGGGTGAAATGTGCGTTCGTGGTTATGCGACAATGCGATATTATTGGGGGAATCCAGAGAAAACTGCGGCCATCATTGACGAATCAAATTGGCTTCATACAGGGTAATCTAAAAAAGTATTTCGATATTCAATGCACAACCAAATTGTGTACGTGTACATGGCGGAATTGCCTGGCCGTGACTCTGTTCAATTTTAATTTTGCCCACCATGGTCAGAATTGCAGTAATACTGGGGGTTAACTCCGATTCTGTTATCTATTCTAAGTTGGGGGATGGCAGAATTCAAATATTACACACTTGGTCTACACTGCTTATCTATCGACCATTGCTACGAGGGAGAAAGTTCCCGACGCTGCTATGCAAGTTCAGAATTCACCACGCTTAGACGAATTCATTGCTGCACTATGTTTACCATTACATGACCTAAGTGTTAGTGTTATGGTACAGTTTACTGTACTATAATATCTAGACATGACCTGGGGAAAGTCCAAAGTCCGCTTAGCAATAGAATTACGTACAATGAAGACAAACAATAA
>JAQFYE010002242.1:0-18841 GCA_034694305.1 Protaphorura glebata | reverse complement strand
TTGGCGAATTCAATAGAAATTACAATTATGTAATTGTAATTGTATTTTGTAATTTAAATACATGTGTAATTGTAATTAACCCAACTCTGATCAATTCTAGAAATTTTGTCGAATTGTATGATGAAAAAATAATTACGTTGAAAATGACCCGAAAGCCGCTCCAATTTTGAAATTGAGAGTGGTCAAATTATTTTCAATATTGTACTCAAATTTTCAAATTCTACTTACCCGCTTTTAGTGTAGAAAACAATTGATCACGAAAATTAACTGGAAGTTGAAAAAGTTGTAAAGACGAGCTCTTAATAATTTTCTGTATTTTGAAGACAATAGACGAGGAGCTCCAGTTTCCTCTGACTCTCCTCTTCAGCAAACAAACAAATAAAAACGGTAGTGTGTTTGGATGCCTAAACTTGCTCACTGCGAGTACGAAAAGGCTTCGTTAGATATTTACGTCACAACAACGTCATGACTGCGGTCTGAACTTACGTCATCAGTACACGAGAAATATTCGTTGTCTTGACGTTAAAAATTGACAATATATTTTGGTTTTGAGATCGCGTTGGGTCAACGTTATCACAACGATATCGAAATGCATTTACGTAAATTTACGTGAAATACGAATATCCAACGTCATTCTAACAAAAATAGTTCATCAGCAAGGAGGGGGAGACCCTAAATTCGCCCATGAAAACGGATGTGACAAAATGTTCCAGAGACGGTGTTTTTCGGTAACCATTTTGGACTTTGGGATTGCATAGACAATTATTGCGGTGTTGTGCGGGAGAATATGATGGAAGGACGTTGAAATTCCTATATTCTTTTGGTTGTACATTGTAGTGTTATGTCTGGAATTAGGTTGACAAGATGCAATGTAAGGTTCAGTGTTTAAGACCTTAGGTTATGTCTGTATTACCTTACCATAAAATATGTGTGATACGAGCCTCCAAGGGTTGTGCTTGCAGCTACATCTGAACGTGTATATCAGACTAAATGAAAGGTGAGTATGCACGTATATATAAAGTTATTAATTTTATTTAGTTACTAGACTTTGGAAGGAATCAAAGGTTATTAAAGAGTTAAGGTTAAGTGGTACTTGTATGACACACGGGCTTCTCTAGTAGAGCGAGTGTTGGTCGCTCAGACGCAGGGGAAACAGCCTTGCCGACGTTGTGGGGACGGTCACGTGGCTCATAGGACTTTAGCCGGAGGGGCAAGCTATTTGTGAATGCCACCGGTCCGACTGAGACATCAATGCCTTGGATGCTGTCCCTTATATACGGGTTGATGCCTTGGATGCTGTCCGTTATATACCGGTCGATGCCTTGGATGCTGTCCCTTATATACGGGTCGATGCCTTGGATGCTGTCCCTTATATACAGGTCGATGCCTTGGATGCTGTCCCTTATATACGGGTCGATGCTCAGATCTGGTCCGGGTTGGACATGAGAGTCCAAATGTCATGAGTTGGTAGAGTGTACTTATTTATGGAGTGTGCTCTCCCTATCATATCGTCTGATACCACGGTCGTTGTGGTCACTAGTACATTAGCATGGCTAAGATGATTATCCTCCTGAGTCTTGTAATAATTGGAGGTGGGCTCTCTTTCCGGGTATGATTCTGGTGTGTAATGCTCATGCATTACCTGGATGATTGGCCACTGGAGTCATACCTAATCGTGATTGATTCTGGCCTTCTTCGCTATCGCCGTTGGCTCGTGCCGATGACGATGGACTGGCTGGCCGCGCGTGCAGGAGGTTGTCCGTTGTATCCATTCGTCTGCACCATGGAGTGGTACACGCAGGTGTGGTTTCCCTAACGCTGTCCTGGCCTAACAGTAGGAAGACCAACCCAGAATGCACTTAATATTAATTCTAGGACAGCGTGAGTCAGTACCGTAGTTGATTTCTTTTGTTTTCTCTAATTTTTAATCATAAGCTTTTTGGCAGTTAACGATACATTACAATGTTAAAAGAAGTACGTTCGCCAGAATAAACCGTAATTTATTTTACAATTGTTTTGTGTGAGTTGTCGGCCGGATTGTCATTATCGGCGAGAATTAGATTGGAATTTGGATTTAGGCGGAGAGTCGATTGCCGTTTGTCATCATCCCACAGAAAGGTCATAGAAGTTGGCATTTAAAGATTAGTGGAATCGGATTCGGTGGTCTTAGTCAAATTGAGACCAGCCAGTTAGTTCTTGTGCCCAAGTAGGCGACACAGATTGGACAGAATTAGGATCGGACGTTTTCAAAGTGGTCATTAGAGAAAGTGCTTAACAACTGAGCTATCGGAGCACGGCAGTCCGTGACCGTAATGTTAGGTTATCATAAATTTATTCGTTGTATGTTCACGGATGAAACCCGAGCGCGCGTACCATTACGTTTGTGGAGTGAAATTTACAATAAATATTATATTATTGTACATAGAAATGGTGGTTGACTCTTTTGTAGTTTTAAAGTACACGGTGTTCTCTATCTCTTACACTACTACTTTGAAGGTGGCGCGTCGCAACTCGATTAAATCTTTGCTGAGGTCAGTGGAAAAAATCCAATAAAATTGCACTCGAAATTTCTCAAAATAAATAAAATTTAAAATAGATTAAAATTTCAAAAAAGTCCAAATTTTGAAAATTTTCTTTGGAATTTGTTTTTTAGATTTCGAATTTTACTTATTTTGAGTAATTTTAAACTTAATTTTTTCCGATTTTTTTTAGAAACATATTTGTGCGCTGGCCTCAACTAATATTTAAGTTCCTAATATTAGTCTGAGATAAAAAGTACGTATAATAGATATTAAAGATTTAACTTTATTTAACTAAGGTATGCGTCACATATATAAATGGTGTAATGTAATGAATTATGGAGAAGTGAAGTATTATTTATCAGTAATAGTGGAAATCTTTAGTATTTGTATTAACCCGCTACCTTCATTCCATCAGAACCAAATCCACCAGCAGCCCTAATACTTCACTCCCAAATTCTAAAGACGCAGACTGGTTAGCTTTAAATAAGTAGCCACAAGCCAGGTACAATTGTCGACAAGATTTCAGCACTTTCAAATATTGCTTCCCATTGTTGGCCTTATTCGTCCAAATTGAAAGTACTTGCTGTGATGTGTCTTCAACGCGTCCACACTCTGAGAAATAGAAATGCAAACCCACAGAATATCCCACCGTTATCAAAGCCATTGAACAGTAAGACGATAAATTCATGACGTCAAACAACTGAATCACACAATAACTAGACAGAGTAATGACAATGAAACCCGTCAGGAAAACTACAGATGTAATAATTCCAATATATGTGGAATGACGGATTTGTAAATTTAAAACTGTTTGTGTTTGATAAACTTTAACAAAATCGGTGAATGAGTACGAGGGTGAATTTAAAAAATGTTCAAGCCATTTAGTCGTGCTTTCCACATATGCATACATGGTGTATTTAGCAAATTAAATAAATTCAAGTATTCCTCGTACCAGTACAACGTAAATGATAATAAATGGGATTTGATACATTAACCCTTTCATTTCAAGGTAGTACTCAAAGTAATGATAAAAGTAACGAGGATATGGATCAAATTCTTGAAAAAATAATGAGGCCAGCAATAATCCGACGACGTATGACAATTGCTGCCACCAATTAAACGTAGTGCCGGTGAGCGACTGCTTTTTCTGTAGTAGTTCAATTTCTTTCTTCGTGAGCAAAGTACCTGGATAAAAAATTGTTATCACACATTATAACAGGTACTGGATTTCACGATAATGGGTTGGTTGGCAGGCAAACCGCGGCAGGTTGCGTGTCGCATGATCGAGGAAAAGTGGCAGATAGTTATAGAATATATAAACACGCATAAACAGAAATGGTACAATTTTTCCCTGAAATAAAATATGAAATGTACGTCAAGCTCCTAAAAGATATGGATTGAATATTTAACTAGTAGTATCTAGTATCTATATCAATTAGTAATATATTAGTCAAATCAATAGATAATTTGAATTTGACGATACCTTACGAATGCGTTGGCTAAGTATTATGTTAAAGTATTATATAACTTGGCGTAAATTGATTTGTGTATACGTCTTATTACGATATGGGGCAGGCCTAAAGACATAGGTCGACAGACCGAATATAACCTTTCTTTTTAGATATCGCTATAATTATATTCCAATCATATCTTTGTCTCGTTGCAAATTTATTTATTTTAGGTACACACCAAAGAATGGACCTGATATTTTTCATTTTTGCCGGACTGTCGGGTAGCTACTGTTTGATCTACTTTAAGGTTATGGTTAACTCGATCAAGATACGAATTCTGTTTCTTAAAATTATCGCAATAAAAATATACTTTGAAATTGCTGGTCCATGGCCAAAAGCTTTGTGAGAAATGAACCAAAGTCTTCCGCATAGAGACGTAATGTGAAAGCAACCACGGCCATCCCAGATCCTCCTGTGATGTAGCACGTTATGAGAATAACTGTCGGAGTTGACAAATCATTCATTAGAAGGTCAACGACAAAAGAGGTTATGGAATAGAGCATGATGACAGGCAGGCCAATACCGATTGCCATATTCACTAAATTTTTTGACTCTGTATTAAAAATATAGGTTCTACCAAAGGAGATAGCCGCGGGTGCATGGGAAAATCCCCTTCCGTGCGATTTTCTTCCAATTTTGCACAGTGTAAACTTCGACCTGCTGGACAAAGTAGTAGCTGACGACGATTATCCTTAAAAACTCCCAGGTGACCCCCAGGGGTGGCATAGGAGGGAAAAGTTTGGTGTGTCGTCCCCTTTTAAAAATAAGCCCTACAAAAGATGTTGAGACGAACAACTTTTCCCACTGGCATTTTTCGCTGCGGCCACGGGTCGAGGTCGCAGGTTAAGGGAACCATAGTGTGTCTAACCTAACCATCATGTTATACAGCAAACTTTGAGATATGAATGCCAAAATTACTTGGACAGTAGTTTCCATCTTTCAACTACAATTATTTGTATTCAGAATTGTAAACATTCATCGCAAATCCAAGCGATAATGATAATTCGTATGGTTACAGTAAATCCTTGACGCATGGGAATTAAAGTATCGAGTTTGGTATTTTCATTTGACTTTCCGGTTCAGCCATAGGTAAATTATTAACGATACACGTAATTTATATGTGTGATTTCCTTCTATTCCGTACGTCCATCAAGTACGCCCGATCTAAATCTATGAGATACCTTAAATCATCCTCTGTATTTTAATATATGACATTTCCACGACCCAAATTATTTCGCGATTGGTGGTCAAACTGTAGTCCAAATCGTTATTTCGCGTACTATCGTGGGGAGATCACTTTAGATAGAGCAGAAGCGTGCATGCTAATCATCAGCAATTCTTACAACGTCAAATTCTTATGCTTTTTAAAGTTTAAATATTTTATTTCTGAGACATACTGAGTTTATTACGAGAGACCTGTCATTGTGGTTATTTCTAACATCATATTGAATATTTCGATTCCGTAAGTGGCGGAGTAGCAGTTACATCTTCTAATTTGGAAATCATGAATCGACCCATTGTATATCCGATGTGTCTATTAAAGAGTCCTTATTTCATCAATTTAATTTTAAATGAATTTATATTCCAAGGTATTTTATTGTTTTCTGAAATAACAATTACGCACTTTCATTTCAAAATATTTTATGTATTGTTTCCACGCAGCTAAATTCAGACGCGAGATAGTATCATTCACCCGTGGATATGTAATTTACGGTATGGCATACAGCTCTTATTATAAATACAATCAGAATGCCAGAGCATTCCTTTCAAATAATTCATACGTGTGCCCGTATGAGCTGCACGGTTGTGTAAATATTGGTGTACTAGTAATTAGCCCGGCCTTGCTCCCGGGTCCTAAAGTGACGATATAGCAGAGGGGCCGAGCTTAGCCCGACCCCCTGTAATACTTCCAACAGCAAAAGTTATCGAAACTTCTCTAATTTTCCTTCTACATACCGTATTTAATACTCAATTGTCATTTAATTTTTCAATGAGCTTGACTGAAAAAATTAGAAAATCGCACTCCTCCGGTCCGTATCATGGGAGGTTTCATTTTGTACATTTTACGCTTGAAATGAAGCCCCAAATATTTATGTACACTTTTTTTTTCACACAAATGAGTTATTAACAAATTGTCTCCCGGGTGGAAAATATTGTTTTGAACCTATTGTTTGTCCCATTCTGTTTCCAGAAAATTTTTCTACATTTTATACACCGGTTTAAATCAGGTCCGACCTAGAGTATAGAAGAATTTTGAATCCTTTGACACCGAAAATATTAAAATGTGTTTAATAGCTCTTTCGCTGGCTGGAACAGAGACGGACAGACAAACGTCAAGTACTGTCTCATATTAGCGTATGATGGAAATGACACAGAATAGAAATATGCCTTATTATATTAAAACACAATTTTTTAATGTTGATTTCTACTTAAGCGTATGGCAGTGATCCTACGCGTTTTCGATTCTGAAATATCTAGTTCCTTCATAAAATTCTATACAAACCGTATAGCTCACTATTTCACGGCGGGCACAGGTTTTTCGTGACATTGTAAATGTTCAAAAACTGTTCCTCGTTTGAATAATAACTGAACTCTGTTTCCATATGCGGACACGTAGGATTCATGTTTATAAAACTGACCAGGAAGTTGGCCCTGAGTACCAGTGATGCGTACATAAAAAATTTATTGTGTCAGTAATAAAAA
Organism: Protaphorura glebata; assembly: GCA_034694305.1. Taxonomy (NCBI): domain Eukaryota; kingdom Metazoa; phylum Arthropoda; class Collembola; order Poduromorpha; family Onychiuridae; genus Protaphorura; species Protaphorura glebata. The sequence goes on along the minus strand of JAQFYE010002242.1, from coordinate 12,105 downwards.
ACATTAAGGAATTTTTATAGCATAATTTAGTAAATTCTTGGAATGCAAATATTCCATTTGCACGCACCTATTTGAACCATTACATCACATGAACATAAGCATATGCCAGCATATACTGAGAACATACCTGAGCTTTCAAATTGTCGTTAATTTTTTGCAAATTTGCTTAGAATTGTCAGGTTAGTTACACGTGGTTACCAAGACATTTCTTAGTTTAGACATATTTTAAATTAAAATAAAGATTTTTTTGTATCTGTGCAGGAGTTTTTATTTTCATATAAAACACGCGTCTCGTAAATATAATTAGTTGATTCCAAAAGTCGTCTCTTGAGAAGTTCATTATAAATTTAGAAACGATTTTAAATATAACTCTAACATAGTTGGTTGGACATAATTCTACTTTAATAATTCCAGGACAAAGTACACCTGTGACTTGGTAAGTACCCAAAATGATATTATATATAAAGGTGGATGCAGTTCTTTCAGCCCTGGTTATCTGTATACTGCAGTCCAAAAAACCAGACCTCCTGGAAATTGATCCAAAAGAACGACGCCAGAATATTGACGACAAGGCTCTATTGTGATTTGTCCACCAGCTTGTAATGATAAGCAGCAACACACTGACACCGTCTGCTCCAAATTTGTACTCACTGAAATACAAAGATTTACTGATTACTAGATGGGTCTATAAATACTTGCTATGAATGTGTACTCATTACTTACAACAAATTAGATGCCACCGACATATTTTTCGGCGAGGTGGCCCGGAAATTAGTCGTTCGTTTGCTATAGCTCCAAACTCCCTGTATTCATCCACCATGAGCGATCAAGCACAATTAAATATGTACTACGGATGAGCCAGTGAGCATTCAACCCGGAAACGAATTACGGAGTATCAACTAATACTTCGACAAATGAAGAAACAAACAGGAAATGTTCATGTACGAATATTTTTATAACAATCACCAGAATCGCAAGTTTGTATACTCCCACCACTATCAACAATTTGGAACAAGATTCTCCGAGTATCGTTTACACAGGCATTGCCTAATTGTATTCAATTTAATTTATTAAAACTACAAAAATTATATATCACAATCACTTTTAATTGAAATGAATTTGACTTTCCAAATTTTCAAATTTTCATTATTCTTTCAATATGAGAGAGGAAGGCAAAAATGAAATCAGAGGGTATATATTGCTATCAATACCTGAAGAAATACTAGATTGTAGGTGCGAGGTGCGAAGATTTCACAATTAATCTGCTAATCGCCGCGGAAATAATTCCTCGGCGAATGAACTCTCCACTGATCAGCTGCCAAGAGGGTACTCCAGGTTATGAACAACCCTTACATGCAATACTAGACTCCACTCTTCATTTTCTTATGACATTTTTCGGTTTTAGAATATGAACACCGTGAAATCCTGATTAGCAGGCGGGTCTTATTTAAATCATGCTCTCCGAGACCCGTGTTGTAGTGGACCCCATTTCTAAAAAAATGTTCTTCAAAATTAACATAATGCTTTAAGTTCTAAGTCAAAAAGAAATGAGAGAACCAACACATGTAATTCGAATCATAATTGACACCATAGCCGAGACAGTGTAGTGATCGATATTCCAGTCTGCTGTTTCTGTCGTGACGGGGTTAGATCCCCGGGAATGGCAGTTCCATCTCCGTTCCTTCTGGCCTCACGTGGCTGGAATTTTATGGGCTTCACTCGGGCTTGCTAGTCGTGGGTGAACAATATAAGTCACCCTATGGTTTGTCATAACATGTGATTGGACTTAACGATAAAGGAAATGAAGTTAAAGTGATGCCGTGTCGAAACTGACAACTACTCAGAGTCGTTGCAAGATTGCCGGGACGCGATTCTAGCTTCACGTACAAGCTCTGGGCGTAGTGCAGACTTTTACATACGTATCCTAGGTACAATGGATTCGGAGTCGGAGGTAGTTCGATTAGATGGATTAGATAGAAATCAATTTGGTTATTATACTGAACTGTTTGGGCTATGGAACATTTTGACATTAATAAAAAATTATTTTAATAGATCTCTGACTCTGACTCTGAGATCGAATCAGAGAGGAGCCTGTAAAAGTGACGAAGGACGAAGTAGCGGGACTAAAACTTACTTTATTTTATTCTATCAGGTTAGACAATCTTTAGCTTTAAACCGCAACTCGAAAATGTTTTCTATTGTCGTGTAATAGGTTTAGAGTTAGCTATAGTCTGAGCAGCGTCGTACAAATAATGTTCAATCGAAAGTTACCGCATCACTGCAGGCGGTAACATTCGACAGTAAATGTGGTAGGTGATTTGCATTGCTTCCAAACTCCCTTTTATTTCCGAGTCTTAGTTTAAGATTTTAGACTTGAGTTGTCTTCTGTTGCCGGAATTTTATGAGTGACTCAATGGTAGTGAATTTGGGCGTATTCGCATATCGCCGGTTAACTCCTCCAAATTAGTAATTAAATTCGGTCTTAGGGAGGTAGCAAAACTGCTGATATAAAGAACTGAAGCGGAAATTGCCTCCAACCAATACATTGTCTGCCGAACGGATCCAATTATCATTATATATAGTAATAACGTAGTTCGTGTAGCGCAATGTTGAAACCGATTCATTATATTGTAATCCCAAATGGGATTCCGGGACGACTAGACTCAGGTCACACTATAAATCATGTCAAGAATTGTGGGTTGGTACATCGGTATCAATACGGGTTTCGAATATGCATAGTTTCTAACTGAATGATAACATATTTGTGTGGAAACACATTATGCTGAAATTTACCTCTGGATTTAATCTAAATTGAGGCATTTGGGTTGAACAAATACGACCACACGACGCATTCCAAATGTAGGACAAAATCATGACTACTTTTTTTATCTTTGTACGTTACGTTCGCACGTAATATTTGCACATCCCCTAGGCAGAACATTCAAGGGGAGTCGGGCAAAATGTCAAATAATTATTTTGTAGACAATTATGAAATGAATCTATGGTAAAATAATAATGAACGTTATCGGAATCCAGAGTGCATTATATAAAATCAGATATGCCGTGGGAATATTGACAGAATGCAATGAAAATTAGTTTCATTTGCACTAAACAGAACTTTAGCCCAGGTAAACCTGAATTAATGATGATAAGGTATTTCAAGTTGGTTAAATGAGTGTGAAAATTTAATTGATTAAACACCTGACTATGTGTATCACAAGTGTCACGGTTATCTTCAGCAAATTCTGAATGATTTTGTATGATGATTCAATTTATTCAGTTTGGTTCAAACGTTTTTTATTGTAATCAAATTATTTTGGGAGGCCTTATTAATTAGACAATATTTTAGAAAGTAGAATGATGTATTTGTACATCCACTCAATTCAATTAAAACTTCAAATAATTATGTTATTATTGGAAATGTAAAATGTGAGTCCTTGTCGTAACTACGGAAACAATAATTTCGAAATAACGGCAAGGAATACAAGAACTGTCGCAGGAAACAGGTGTGATGCTTGGCTAGGAGTTGTTGTTCCCTCGGTAGTCGGGACCTCACTCAGACACACTTGACCATCCTCAGCAGGAAAAACCGTGCAAACACATTTGCTAATCCCATTTTCATCATCCCGACACTCTGAGTTTGGTGCACAGGTCATATTCAGGCCATAGTTCTCTTCTAGAATGCCACAATGACCTCCAGCGACACTTTGACATATCCCCAACACTGAATTGTAGATCTGTTGTTGGCCATATTCGCATTGACAGACTCCATTGACGGCGGCGGAGCAAACGAGGAAGTCATGGCGTGGGTTGCATCTGTAGTCTCCGGTTGAATTGCACTCTTGTCCATACTCCCTCAAACATCTTCGAGCATCATCTGAACCTGACCTCTGGTAGTAGGAGTATCCTTCGTCGCACTCACAAGTCCCCGCCTTGGTGCAATGCGTATTCTTGGTACAATACTCTGATTGTGTGGTACAGTTCCCCGCAACAAGAGCCACGCAATGGAAGTCCTTATCATTGTTGAGTGACCCCCTCCATTCTTGACCAGCTGGGCATTCGCAGATTCCTCTGGGGCACTCCAGACCCAATCCATCCTTGCAAGGAGTAGTTGTGCATGTCTCAAGATGTGATCCATGGCAGTAGTGGTCAGGTGTTTCAAAATGGTTAGCCTCACATTCACAAGTGCCTCCATCTATCAAATGATTGCACACAGCATTGCGAACGCAGTTCTGATTAACCGAACAGTCACTCCCAGCATGCACACGACATCTCCCGTCTTCATAGGTCATTCCTCTAACACATTCGCACTTTCCATACTTTGTACTTCCTGTCATGGTAAAGTTACATTCCAGGAATCCTAGACGATTGCATTGAGTTTCATCTGTGCAATAATCATTGCGACTAACCCCAAGATTCCCACATGTTCCATCGTTCAGTTCAACCGTTAATGTAGCACGACACAGGCAGACTTTGGCGGTTGGATGACAAAACCCTGACCAGCAATCGGCATTGTTTTCACAGGATTCCTTGGCCAATAATTTACACCCACCAATGCCCTCCCTGATCGATGTTCCTGACCTACATTCACACAAGTCATTCAGGCATTCAAGATTCTCTGCGGAATTGCATTCAGTTTTCGAAGTCGTACTGAAACATTGACTTTTGTAAGCGGCCTCACAGTGTCCATTGCCTGGGTTTCTACTGAAACCAGACAAACAGTTACATCTACTCGCCTCACATTTAGCATTTTCGACACATACGTCATCGTCACGTGAAGTGGGACAGCTCTCGTCTGCGCGATACACACACTTTCGACGGTATGTCGAATAAACGGATTGTGCTGAGCATTGGCAGGAATCAGAGGTGCCGTTCGATCTGCAGGCCAGTCCTGTCTCTTGGTTGCAAACGACGTCTAGGAATGGATAAGGCGTTGTCGCTTCCGTTGTACTTTCTGTGGTCGGCTCAGTCGTACTTTCTGTCGACGGTTCAGAGCTACTTTCCACTAGCTCAGCATCTTCATAGTTCAGAGGAATGTAGCACTGTGTATTCACGTCGCCCAGACAAATCTTCGGTCTTCTCAATGCTTCAACGAAACCTTCTGAGCAGACACAACGCGGTGGTGTGTTAGAACACGTGGATCTCAGTGGACATTTCGGCCCAGTAGCAGCACATGAAGCCCCAACATCTAACTCACAAGTATCCTCACGAAGGTCGTAATGAGTGTCGGCCCTGCACTGACATGTCCCATTCAATGCGGTTACATCGTACTCTCTCGTGCACTCCAAGAACTTATTTGGGTTACATCTGTTGATCGTATCCGCTGGATAGCATTCGTCTCCATGCTCAAGATCGACAGAATATGCCACGGACACGCAAATAAAGAAAAAAGCAAGAAACTGGAACGTCTGCAATTAAGGATGAATATTGCGGTTAATTTTTCTAATTTTGGGTAAAAATTTAAGCAATGACAGACATTAAAATGTAAATCAAGTAGTGAATGCAAATTCTATACTTACCATTGTGACTTTTCTTCAGTAGTGCTCAAGATAAATCCACGTCGACAAATGGAGTGATCTGGACATAAAAGTCCAATTAATATGAGAGATTTGGACGAAGGTGAATTAATCATCAGCGGATACTGTCAAAAGTAAGAGATTACGAATCACGTTATTTGACACTTGCGTGTGATCATTACTCTTGTGATGCCCTTGCAGCGGTTTCTGTGAACAAAGCCAGTTGTGGATATTATTCGACCTCTGTTAAAAATAGTTGACGTTCAATCCCATGAAATTCTGTGGAAATTATTAATCTTTGCAGATTAAATGAATACATGTGTAAATAAAAGTCCAATTAATGTGAGCGAGAGTGATATAAGGGAGCAGATTTCATCATGAACGGAAATTGGAATGCATAAATGTACATATTCCATTAACAAATCGTGTACTTTGGCATTGATGCATGAGTCTTCCTAATCTTATCACTAATCCTTGCGTCGCTTCTTGTGACCTGGGCCAGGTGTTCAACTCCGATTGACGTTCTCATTTAATTTATTTCGAATTGTTTGTCTTGTGTCAACATGTGTAGATTAAAATCCATTAGCACAGGAATCGACCGGTCTTGTTCAAACAAGAATTAGAGACATGGAATGAATTACAGATTGCGTGATGCGAAAGGTGTTCAGTTGACCTTGGAAGACACGCGCCCTCACCCGTCAAATTCCTTTGTTAAAAGTTGTTGATTTTGAGGCCATAAATGAATTTCTCGGAATTATGTACGGATTTATCAGCATGGTAAATTTTATGACAAATACTGGAGCCAGTTTGATTGACGCTGATTGTAGTTAAAAGGAAGCATATTCGAACTACAGTAAAGTGGACTGACAATTAATTCTACAGGGTGGTTCGTTATCATTGTCCCTTTGCACTTTAACGGGGTGAGTCGGAATATATGTGAAATGTGCACTTTGTACAGACTCTTAAGAAGAATATTGGAAGATGTCATGTTGATGATTCGATTTACGTAACGGCATAGGAATGCATGGTCATGCAGAGGCCTTTGAATGACGGCGTTTTGAACAGTATTTCGATAACATGTGTAAATAGTTTATTTTTTGAAAAAACCGCAGATGTAATCAATCGAATATTTATAATGTAGTTTTTTTAAAATTTTGTTCGGTAGTTTGAAAAAGTCGGGCTATTCTTCATTGCTATCACATTTTAAAAAAAATGTGCAGTATTTTAAGAAGTGCATGAAATTGGACAAAGTTTCTGAGCCATCCTGCACATTGCACAAAAGTAACTAATTCCATATAAGGTGGTGGTCAGGAAAAAACGATTGGATGGTTCTGTTATGTTATATTTGATAAATTATTGGCCTAAATAAGTAATAGAAACTGGATGTATTGGAAGTCCCAACTCCTCTTTGAAGTAAACGCACAGATCGTATAAAAAAATTGTGCAAGGCACGTTTCCCAGCCTGAACTTGCATATTTGAGAAGAACGAGGCTTTAGGAATCTTTTCCCAAATAGAGGAGACAAATCCAGCACTTTATCATGCGGAGTCAGAAATAACCGTTCACCAAGCAAAAATACGTCGTATCCAAAAAAGGAAGCTGAAGATAGCTGAAAATAGGGGGAAGAATCCAGAATTCCTATTAAATCGTGTGTTGAATTACATGAGATGTTTCCGGCGTTTTCCGTAACACGTCAATGCTGAGTTGTGCACTTTGGATGCATCACAAAAAATTTAAAAAAATGAAATGATTTTACTTGTCAAGTTTTGTTTCCAGTCAAAATCCTGACGAAAATAATTATTTGTAATTTTTTCAAGATTTTCTGGAATGCATCTAATGAGCACCTCTCTCAACGTCGACGTGAAATAAAAAATGCCGGAAACAGTTTTTGATTTAACACACGATTTTGAAATTTTCCAGGGGGTACCTCATGATTTCTTGAATAAAGCTTTTAAGATACCTAAGCCAACAAAAAATCTTTATTTCTATAGAAGAATTTCGACGAAAACCCATTCTTGGGATGACAATGCATTAAGGAAACTGGGCGTTAGGTTGAGGTCCTGCTACGCTAGTGATGACTCTCCCTCGTAAATGCATCACAATTTCTACATTCGAGGCTAATCTTGTTATTTTTAGTAATCCTTGCAAAGACTGCAAGACAAGTCACAGAATATTTTAAGTCTGCAGATCTCATCGATTATTGACTTTGGTAAAATGATTGTGGAATCTGTGTTCTGTGTTGGCGCGGGCGCTCCGCGCAACGTACACAAGAAAGCGATACATCAAAATTTGCATAATCGCCTTCTGAACCGAATGGCTATTTCAAAATTTTGAAACTCAAAATATTAAAGATTTTATTTTGAATGTACGGTTACTTATGGGCCACCCTGTAAGTCACGCAAGCGCTGATAAAAAGAGAACCAGTTTTTCCGTTCCGTCCGACATAAATATTACAACTCACAAGGAATGGACACGTCCAGTAGACGAGGACCTCGCCCTGACACCCAATATTATTAATGCATTGCCAACTCCTGAGTTGGGTCACACAATATTTTCCAACACAAATGAACTACTTTTCCCTGACGTATCGTCGACCATTGTTTAAAAAATAATTTGTGAGGCTCCATGTGCAAGTTGAAAAATCATGGGTTAAACTGCATACAAAGTTTTTGACATTTCATTTCACACCAATTTGTACCACACCACCATAGGTGCCCATCAATAATGCCTTGCATGCAATTTCAAAAAAAAATCAAACTAATTATTTCTGTCAAAAGAATAAGGGTTTCCTTACGTAGATTGACATGTACAATCAAAATACTGATTCAGAAAATCATTTTATATTTTTTAATTCAAAGTCATATAATTTTTTTTTGAGTAATTACAGTAGTTGGACATGCCAATAACAACTACTCTAAAATATCACTCAGATGCTCAAAATGAAGGACGATGTTCATTATAATAAGGATGAAATGCAATCAAAGTCGCAAGAATGAAAATCATCAATGGAACCACGTATCGAAGAACACCCTATAATTTGAACAAAAAGTATCGAATTAAACTAGCACGACCTAGGAACATGGTATTTTTATTGAAATAAATTTTGACGTACTCCGTTTTCCGTTACATTTAACTCATTGGTTTGTTGGAAATGTTCCTCGTAATTCTTCAACTCTTTCTCAGCCTCCATTAACTGGGGATAACAATAGATGAGGTCAAGATCCGGGTCAAGGTCAATTATAATCATCATACATTCGTTACCTGTCTGGATGGTGATTCAAGGTTATGAACGGAGGCAGTTCCAATGGTCGAGAGCTCAGGAAATCTGAAGAATAACGAACATTGACAAAGTAAGTGATTCGACTTGACTAAACCATTTTATGATAAGTGAAGGTCAGAGGTCAACTCACTCGTCATCCACGGTTTGGGCTGATTTGTCAATTTTGAGGTCTATGGATGAAGGTGACAGGATTTGTATTTGCTCTGACAACGCACTCACCTCATCTACACATTGTTCATTTTTATGTCTCACAAAATTTTGAATGTTTTGAAAAAGACCTTAGACTTGGAGATACGATTTCAGGCCATGTTAAGCCATAATTTTGACGCAGTGGTTTTTGTCGCATTTATGAGGAGTACAGAAATAAAAATTACCTCAATGTCAACCTGAGAGCTTGACTCAGGTGACCGGAAAAGAGTTGTCGCAAATATTCTAATGTTTGACCTTCGTAGGTCAAAGTGAAATTGAGGACAAGTTCAGGGAAAATAAAACAATGGGGCAAATTTGACTCGACTCTCCATGTGTGCGAGAATTAAAGTCTAGTCAAACTTGTCGCATTTTTTTTTCTCTGAATTTTTCTTAGTTTTCTTCAATTTCACCTTGACCTAGGCAGGTCTAACATTGAAATTTTTGATTCGACTATTTTTCAGTCACCACATTCAGGCGTTTAGGCTGACAGTGAGGAAATTTTTATTTCTGTACTCCTCATGAATGTGACAAAAACCGCTGCGTCAAAGTTATCACTTAACATGACCTGGAATCGTATCTCCAGGTCTAAGGTCCTTTGTTTTTGAATTACCTCTGAGTTGTCGAATAGTTTCCTCACTGTCTTTCAAATTATTCTCCAACATGGACTGATTGTGTAAATGGTCCGTCTTAATAATGTTTTGTGCCTCACTCATAATGAGTCGGCGACCTAAATCATCATTCTCACCAGACAATTTAGTCACTTGAGTCTCACAAATCTGAAGAAACAAACAAACACACTTGTCAATGATCATGGTGAATTGGGGCAATAACTTACCTCTAATTTTTCAATCAACTCTCTTAATTGAGCTGTCAATTCATCCATCTCGGAGTTGAGTGCTCCTCTTTGATTCTCCAGAGATCGGCGTGACTCATTCAGCAATTCTATAAAAAGTTTATTTTAAATAAACACATTTATTGATTGAATTTTTTGAATGAAAAAATAATTGTGAAGTTTGAAAAAATTGACCTCTTAAAATGTTGATTTTACACTGCAGATAATCTACGTCACAGTCCAGCCACCTGAACTTATCTAAATCCAAACATAAATAATATTAAAGTAATTTTTTTCTAACTTCTACTAAGGAAGAATTCGGTAATAAATTTTTCTTACTTTCTCCAGTAATGTTTGGAATCCCAGTTTTTGCGTTAATTGCAATTCTTTGAAACATTTGGTCCAAATCCTCACCGTCTCCTTCAATCTTTGACACCTGACTCATTGTATCCAAATCATTCTGACTCATTTGTGTAATCTCCTTGACTTGTCGAATCTCAGCAAAGACTCTGGCAATCAAATCCACCAAACCCTCACTCACTTGTACTTTGTCCGGAACAGTTTTCAAATTCTCATATAATTCTACAAAATCAATTAAAAATTTCTGTAAAATTCTTTTAAAAATGTTCGGGAGCAGATCTTACCTATGAGATGACAAATCGTTTCATGAACTTTTAATTTCTGAGTCAAAACAAAATTGAGTTCATCCTTGAGTTTCTCAACTTCAATTGTCGAATATTTGGAGCAAGTTTGACCATTTTCAACATTATTATTTTCCTCTAGTTTTGAAATTGGTGGGTTGTGGTTTATTTCTGGCGTCACGGAATCTCCGCTCATTTCAGACCTCGAAAGGGCTTCCTTAATTTCAACAAAAAAATATAGTAATGTATACATCATCTCGATCTCGTGGTGGCTTATCGTCTATTTATATGAAATAATTAAGATTCCGACCATGCAATTTGGATTCATAATACACTTCACTTTGACCAATGCATTACTGCGCTTTCGAAATTGTATACTTACCATCACAATTTCCGATTTCCAGTGCTCAGGTTCAATGATTGTGACGAAATAATTAATCTATTCATAAGAGTGTAATTTATGCAACCCGTTTTAAATCGTCAGCTAATCTTGAACGGAAATTATCAATCATAAAAATATGACATAGGATTATGAATGGTAGTGTAGAATGAGTTTTTCTAATCTTTGTCCTTGCGTCGTTTCCATGTGCACTTGCAGAAAGTGTTTGGACTTTGTGCATTATGTTTGTTTGTATGAGTCATCCTCAAATTTGATAGAAATTCTATCACGCGAGTCGGAATGAGGTTAACCATGTTGACACAGAAATTAGAGGCTTGGAATTCGTCATACCAGATGGAATCGAAGGACGTTGAAAGTGATAGTTTATTCGGGTCGAATGGATCCTGAGTCGGGCCATGAATGAAGAGATAAGATAATAAATTAGACCACCATTTATGGTGTCATTTTAAATCCCGCCGGTGTGCCGTGACATTTCTGTCGGTTTTTTAAAAAAAAATCGGATTTAGAAATAAAAATTGGTCGGGATCGATCGGTCGGTCGCGGATCGGTCGGACGATTGGGGCTAAGTTCCATGGGATATGCTAAAATATTGAGAACAAAGACTTTCCCCTTCGCACATTGTTTCAAAAATTTCAAGACTTTTTTAAAGATCAAGTTCTGAGAATTCCGTCAGCATATTTCGGTCATACTATTTTTTTATGAAAATCAGTCAGGGTGACAGTGGAAGAATCGTAGTATTCCTCAAAAATCCAAAAGCAAATGTCAGATGTCAATTTTTTAGACTGAAGTCAATGAAATCCAAATCAACCTAATAATATGACACATCAACATCAATAGAACTTCAAAATTCAATTCAAAAGTTTGAATTTGGGGTTTGAATTTAGACTTTCACTTTTTCATCAGTCATGAACTATTTGACTGGGTCTTGTCAAATTTGGTCAAAACTCGGGTTGTTACTACTAAAATGAATAAACACTGAGAGTACTCCTGCTGAAACCAGTTGGAGAATTAGACACAGTACTCAGGTCTCAAAAAGTTGTGAAACCGGTTGCTCCTGAATAAAAAATGTTGAATGATTAGACCGTACAAATTCTCACGAGGATTGGAGGTGTCTGTGTTTTCATTTCAAACCGGCTTAAAAATTGATAACTCATAATAAACATTAGAAATTAAATTTCAAAGTTTTGAGTAAATTTGCTACTAACCGAAAAAATATTCATATTGAACTTGAGTGTACAATTACAATTG
>JAQFYE010002241.1:0-18844 GCA_034694305.1 Protaphorura glebata | reverse complement strand
AAGTGGGTTCAGCCAGCTCCTGACTCGCAACCCACTGTACGCGGGCAAACAAAAGGAAAGAAACCAGTAAACTCCTAGTGGTAAGGATATTGGACCTACGTTACGACGTTAGCGAGGACTCCTGGGATGAATGACAGCAAAAGGCAGCAAAATGTTGTGTCCAAAAGATCCTGGGTGAACTGAGACGAACTCCGGATTTTAAGTAGTAGTTTTTAGTTTTAAGTTAATATATTTTATACTAGTAGTTTTAGTGGACGAAAGAAACGGAAGAGCTATTGCGAGCTTGACTCGTAGATCGGGAACTGAGCTGGAGGACTGAAAATCATGTCCTTTTATAGACTCTGGGACAATGGGTTAATAATGGATGAAAGATTTTGTAAGAATTTAACATGCAAAGTGTCATCGATGATTAGCGATTGACACATGTTAATTAGCCATAACTTGGGAAAAGGTAGAAATGGGCCAGGGTCTTTTGTCAGGTAGCGAGGACTTGGACTCTGGATTTCCAGGGGAGTAAGGTGAGTCGAGATGGACTGATCCTAATTAGGGATATTATTAGCTGAGAATGAAAAGTGTCGTGCGCACTTATTTGCCTACACGTGTTTGATCTTAAAGGCAATAACTGCCAAAAATTTGCCTTTACATTCTTGCCACACAAGCTGATCACTTGCAGATGAATGATTTTGCGAAAATGAGTACCAGAGATTGTAATATTAGTCATGGGTACATATGTCAAAAAGAACAGCTGGACACAAGAGTAATAAACTATATTCGTTGATTATCAGGTGAATACTTTATTACGTTAATATTCTCCAAAAGGAGGTGACACGAACCTCATGTACGTATTGTTTAAATCTATAAATTATAGGAGGAGACATAATATTACGTGGGGCGTAGAAGCGACGTTGGGGTGGCGGGGAATGTCAAAGAAATTACAATTGTTCAATGTTAACTGAACAAGTCACTTTTACGTTACGCAAGTGTGTTATGACCCTCACGGACTTTACGTCTACTTATTGGTTAAGAATTAGGTTAAGTAATAATCATATTACTTTGTGTTTCCATGTTAAGACAATCTAATCGCATGCATGTTTGAATGCTTTGGAATATTACGTTAATAAAGAAACCAAACGAAACCAAGGCTTTTAGAAGTTCGCCGTTGGAATTCTCTGGATTTTTGATATGTTGTAGTTTCTGTCACCCGGAACAACTCTTGTGAAGGTCCTACCCCCAAAAGTCTAACCGTTTGGCCACTAGAACTACATAGTAGGGTATATGTTATGCGGTAGAATGAAATCGTGATAGTGAATACGTGTCAGAGGCTCAGTGCCATATGGAATCATAGCTTATATTGATGTGTTCGGTTGCCGAACACAGAATAGAATAAAAAAAAAGGTTTATTTCCGGGTCATAAGTCATATGACTTAGTTATATCAGTACAATTACTTTACGCCATCTTCATAGCAGGACACTATTTTCTCCTAGTAGTAATAAAAATGGCTAACGCTGAAGGGTCTCCATTTGATATACGAAATTAGTGAATCCTGTTCTTGTGATAAATTCCAAGGACAACGCTATTTACCTTACTGCCATAATCATACCATTGCATTTGCAGCTAACTAGCGACTAACTTGACGAAATAAATGAACCATGTGGTGTTTACTATATTTCACACAGGGTGGTTCACCAATTTATAGAATTACACGTTTCATAAATATATGTGTATGGAATCTTAAAACAATATTTACTCTTGATATATCAATCGAATTATTTTATGACTAAAATATTTGCATCGCGCTTCGTACAGCCAGATTAAAAAATCAATATGTAAGTATTAGGTTACGTCCGATTTTACTTTGAATCCAAGTAATTCCGTGCTTGACGTGAAGGAGGCAAGTGATTAATAATCCACCCAGTACTTACTTTTTGGAACGAAAACTGATAATATTTTATTGACAAGTCTGACATCAATCTTAGAGCAGGTGCCGATTACTGATGAGGGAAGTACTTAAGGTGTAAATCAACGATTTGACCCACACCCTATAATTCGAGCATCTCTCAAAATTCAACTTTAAAAAAAATATTGATATATCTTGGAAAAATGCAAAGAGTCTTCTAAAGATATTAGCATGGGATACCCCATAGAACTTCCCCCCAAATCTGATCTCAAGACCCAAAATTTTCTAAAAAAATGTTTGGCTTTTTTCTAATTTAAAAATCAAATTTTGCGAGGTGATTGAGGTAATTACATTTAGGGTTTGGGGTCTTCCAGGGAAAAATGTTTGGGCCAAATCGTTGAGTTACACACTAAGTACTTCCCTCGTGAGTTCAACTAATGCACTCGATAAAAAGACAAAACATTTCACCCGTCGATCTGTTACTAATTTATGCTTTTTCTGGTGAAAAAAAACACTGAACGTACTCAATTGTTTTGTCTTGCTCATTTAAAATGTGAGTTTGTAACTGTATTAGTTTGTTGAATATTTGAATATTTTCCCTACGTCCAAGTCACAGTGTACGTAAGGCCGTCCCGGAATACAATCAACAGGTAGTTAATTTTGTTTTAGGGAAGCTTTACACATCTGTCATCATTTCATAATAATAACGTTTATTAGTGAAGTAAAATTCAGTAGTGTAAAATTCTCATCTGACCAGATTTACTCCGTGTGCTATACAGTTGTAGGCTGTAGGTGGTTTTGAATCCAACAATGTAGGTGTAGCTCCGAACGTGAGAAGTCCATAAAAAGGATGAAATCTATGATTAGATTTAGTGATTAGAATTAAATTTACCATTATATTATTATCATGTTTCAGTATTGTGTAATTTATTCACAAATCTAAATTGATCACTTTGATCCCATCTATTGTATCTTTTATTGTTTGTACTGGGGGTGCAGAGTATAGTCTAGCCTTACACACTACGTGTCCTCCCTACGTCGGAGTCAGAGTCCGGGGCAATTTGATTAGATCGGATCAGAGCGAAGTCTGTGACAAGACCCAAAAGGGTGAAAGCAGCCGGACTTGAGACTCTCAATATTTATTTTATTTTATTTTTAACATCAACCAACAATTTTTAATTACATTAGCATTAGTGTGACCGGTTTCTGAAAAAACTGTGGTTCGTACGTGTTATGTTGTTCTTCTGTCTGTTTCCCACTTGAATAAACTATCCTGTACATCCCTTGTAGTTTTATGCTACCGTCTTAGAGAGTATACGAAAAGTTACGTGCTCACAAAATGAACAGTGGTTGAAAGAGTAACACACACAAAGTCACAAGGGAGGCGCTCGTGCTCATTGTGCATTGATATGGTTAATTTTACACTACGTGTCCTTGCATGATGCCGTCGTCAGGAATACAATATGAACTTATTTCTCTTGCGTTGTGTGCAATTTCAACAATTTGGAGATGGGAGAAGGGAGAGTCTCAAAAGTTGCACATATGAGTAGTCCTTACTAAATCATCAGTTTAAGTCAAATCCATCAAAGTTACATATTTGAAACAAGCGGTCGTATCGGTTCAGCGATAGGTTCGAACGCTTCCGAGAGAGATACATGATTCCACAGACCACTTTCTGAAAATTAAAGGTAAAGGTAGAAGAAGAAATATCATGACCACACCATACAACATAGTAGAAAATATGATGTACCCAAGTACAGTGACAAGTACAACATATTGTTTGTGTTGGAACTGCTAGTACATGTACTGGTACGAGTACTGGTACTCGTCAAATGTTGTGTTGATACACGAGGCTGCCATTTCAACATAAAAATATACATAAATATACATATATACAAAAATATCATTTATGATCCCAAATTAACCTCAGAAGGTGGCCCTTTTTTCGACGAAACCTAAAAAAAAAGTTTCGTGGCCAAAAATGACCTCAAAGGTCACCAAACTATTTTTTATCAAACTGTAATAAAGCAAATTTTGTGATAAAGAAATACTCCACTTAGCTTCTAGTGACCTCATAGGACAAAGAGTGGAGGTCACTAACTACTTCCAAGTAAAAAAACAAATAGAAAATGTGTCACACGTTTGATTCGGCGGAGCGACAGATTGCTAACAGATATCTGCAGTATACGATAAATCCGCCGGCTTTACACTATATAATCTTCGACTAACACAGATTGACAAAATATTCCTACGGTTTGCAAGCTTAACATTTTTGTGTTACGCTGTAATACACTGCAACCTAACCATGTATGTATTTATTCATGTTCGATGGCCTTATTTTCATCTGTGTGTTCCATCCTAAACAAATCAATTACATCACTCTTATTGCGTTAAATGTTGTCACTATAAATACAAGGTGCCGAATGTACGGGGCTGTAACTTGGGGACGCCAACAGCTACAATCAGTTTGAAAGCCTCTTTGGAAAGATCATCAAATCGGATCTGAAAAAAACATATTGTTCAGTGTGAAAGCTCTCTTGCGCATCAAGCGCAAGTAAATAAAAGAATATTCTTAGCATCCGATTCCGGGTGTTCCTTCATGGTTTCTACCTGAAAAGCCTCGAGAACTTCAAAATCTCTACAAAAAGAAAATATCACTAAGAAATGACCGTATATATTTGAGGACAATTTTAAAGTATGTATCGACTATTTTTGAGCAAGTCAATTTTCTCTCAGTATCTCAATTCCCCTGAAAATACACTAATCCGGTAAGAAAAATTAAATGCCAAGTGAAAACGAACTTGCCTTCAGAATGAGCAGACGTGATTGCAACTATTGTGGTTTTTCGGTATAGCCGCTAAAATACATATTGGACACCCTGTACATTATCTCTTATTTGGACTTAACGAAGGTTTGACCTTTGTTCACAATTTATTGCCTGTGTCACTCACAAGATTACCCATTTGATTTATGTAAGAAATAGTCCGCACAGCTCTTGACTCAAGAATTTTCAAGAATTATAGCAGTTTGGTAAGTTCGGAACTCTTTTAGAGTCCTACCAGTCGAAGTCAAATAATATAGTCTTGGTACAAGAACGAAAATCTCTCAGCTATGAAAATATTTCTTCTGTGTGTCGTTGTAACCCAGGTGGCCGGTATACTGGAATGTCCTACAAATATTTCAGGTATTAATATTTCATTCGGATTTCTTATACTCTCACATTATTATGATTAAATTAGTTGCATATGTCCAAAGGTTATTCCGTCAACAACTGCCCTGTCGGCTGGGAAAGATTCAAAAGCGGGAAGTGCTTCAAAGTTTTCATGGAACAAGAAGTTAATTTTAAGGATGCACAGCAAAACTGTCGAGACTTGAATTCAAAATTAGCGAGTATTCATTCTGAAGAGGAGTGGATATTTTTGTATTCATACATTTTACAGATGAACCCAAAGGATAAATTAAAGCATGTGTGGGTTGGTGGAATCAAAATCGGTTTGAATTTTATCTGGGATGATTTCAGTCCATTCGATTACACAATTTGGTGGCCCGGTCATCCATTGACGGAAGACTGCATTATTCTCGCCACACAAGCCGATCACTTGCGGATGAGAGATTTTGGAAAAATGGGAACCAGATTGTGTAATATTAGTCATGGGTACATATGTCAAAAAGATCAGCTAGACACAAGAATAATAAATTACATTCGTTGATTATATCAAGTGGGTACTTAATTATATTAATATTCTGCAAAGGAGGTCGCACAGACCTGAAGAAAAAGTGTACGCCGTTCGTATTCGATCGATTTTTGATAAGTTGCAGCCCTTCTGATACTGAACAACGTTTGTGAAGGGCCTACCCCAAAAGTCTAACCGTTCGGCTGCTAAAATTACCGCTGAACATAGAAAAGAATAGAAATAATTGAGGCTTATTTCCGTTGCAAAAAAAAAAGAACGCAAGGACACAAATATTCCGTTTACTGCCATAAACATACCATTGCATTTGCAGCTTACTAGCGTCTTGAAGTAACGAACTAGACGGACCGTGATGTGATTATTAAGTCGTGCGACGTAATATACGGAGTAAATGACTTATTGCGGATGTCCGTCTGTCCCGATTTTCACGAATATTGGCAGCAAAGAGTATTCCACGCTATGTCGACTGGAGCGAGCGCTGCACCGGGATTTTAGTCAGCGTCATAAATCCGTGTATTCTACATATTATGCTTCATTGTTTCTAGAACAGTGCATCGTAGTCTACGCATTCAGAATAGGGAGAGCGCCGAAGCAGATGTGTGAAACATAAAAACGAGGAAGCATACGGGAAGCGTGTCAAATCAAGGTCAACCAGAGCAACTTGAGAGACTCTGACTAGTTTTTGGAAAAAAGATTGAGCATGAATCGTCATAGCAAACTGGTGATCAACATCAATGTGTCGAGTAAAAGCTTTGATGCGGGCTTGGATGGAAACAGTAAATGCAAACTTTCAAGTCAACTTATGACGAAGCGTTAACTGATGCCGTGAGAAGTACATGGAAGAAATGAAACAAAATTCAATTTTACAATTAGGACAAACGATATATGTAAACGGAATCAATAGTTCTCTAGCTAATTGTTAAGAAGCGATTCGGTTTACCAGAATGAACAAAATTAATTTTTGGGAGCATACAAATTATCAAAGTATGTTGTAGTGACATCAGGTTCTCCAAGGAGGAGATGAATGTCAAACGTTTTCTTCAATTACGCTTCCTATTTGACTCGTTTTATTAGTTGACAGATTGTCTTCAAATCTGGAATACATATTCATATCATGGGCTCTTTGGCGCCTCTGAACAGTGTCGATAACAAACATTTGACATCTGGTTATCCATGGAGCAGGAGTTGCTGAATATCAAATGTTACCGGAATGAACACAATTAATTTACGGAAGCAAACAATTTTATCAACGTACATTGTACTGACATCCGTTACGGCTAGCCGGAACAGGAGTAAAATTTCGATTCATTAGTTGACGGACTGTCTTAATATTTGGCATATGTAATCATAACGTCCAACGTCCTTGGCGTCTCTGGACAATGTCGAGAAATAACTTTTGACATCTGGTTCTCCATGGAGAAGAAGTTGTTGAATATCAGACGTTATGTTCGATAACGCTTCCATGTGTACTCGTTTCATTAGTGGACGGATTGTCTGAAGATTTGGCATATGTGATCATAGGGTCCTTGGCGCCTCCGGACATTGTCGATAACTAACCTTTGGAATCCGGTTCTCCATGGAGCAGGAATTTTTTAATATCAAACCTTACGTTCAAAAACGTTTTTATGTGTACTCGTTTCAATAATGGACGGATTGTCTTACGATTTGGCATATGTAATCTAAAGGTTTTTGGCTCTTCCGGACATTGTCGACAATTTACCTTTGAAACCCGGTTCTGCATGGAGCAGGAGTTGAATATCAAACGTTTTGATTAATTGCGCTTCCAACTGTACTCGTTTCGCTACTTGACTGATCGGTTTCTTCTAACCAATATTGCACGGCTTTCCTTTAGTTCTCAACTATTTTATTATATTGTATACAGGTTAGCTCATCTATTGTTGTCCTATCTTCGTGTGGTCGGATACAATTTAAAATCCGAATTCCAGATCAAACCGAATTACAATTTTAATTTGTATGCGGAATCTAAAAACAATGTTTAGATTTCCCTTATTGTGTTATCATTATTTTCAGAGTATTTTAGGACTACAATATTTTCACCGTGCCTCGGACGGTCAGGTTAAATTAAGCAATAAGTAACGTTACAACTAATTTTAATTTCCATCCCGATTTTACTGTGCTTGATGTAAGGAAGCAATAGATTAACAGTCCACCCAGTAATTATTCTTTGCTACGCATAACTGGTAATGATTTATTGACAAGTTCAATGTCCAACGTATTCCAGTGGCGATTACTTCCTAGCACCACACTGATTTCATATGCATGCAAACGTAGACCATACCCAGACAGGATAAATGAATATAGAGAAGGGTACGGCATTGTAATGTGTAGCGGTTTTTGCCGCCAAACAATCCTCGATGTCGTAATGTATTAGCTTACCAGGAACCGCGCTCCGTCTTTTCCCCATAAGACCACGTACAAATTTCCACAAGTTTCGATCAAAATATTTCAGCAAGGAGATATAAAAGTGGAGTTGTATGAGAGCTATTGGACTCAAAATTTTACGAGAAATCCGAATCCGAAAGAATTTTTGAGATCGGATGAGTACTTCTTGAGAAAATGGGAAGAACCGCACCGGGAAAAGTTACATGCTATCATGTACATTTGCCGATCAAATAAGTGTGTTATGAAGTTTCGACAAGTAAAATGATAGACACCCTATCTGACTCAGAACTCTGCGAGGAATCTAAATCCGAAGGAATTTTTAAGATCTGATGAGTACTTCTTGAGATAAATTTGAATTGGTGAAAAATTTTACTTATGGCCTATCTCCTTACCCATTCTCCTTTCATGTACTCTGATACCCATAGTTATATAATGCGAAATAACTGTCTCAATAACTGGAGCAGACGATAAAATTAGATCTCGAGCGAAAACCAACTTGCCTTCAGTATGAGCGGACGTATTCAACACGTTTGTAACTATTGTGGTTTGTCAGTTATAGCCACGAAATACATATTAGATTAGACACCCTGTACAGTATCTCTTATTTGGACTTAACGAAGGTTTGACCTTTGTTCCCAATTCATTGCCTGTGTCACTCACAAGATTACCTATTTTTATTTTATGTAAGAAATAGTCGACACAGATCTTGGAGTTGTCGAACCAGAATTATAGCAGTTTGGTAAGTTCAGAACTCTTTTAGAATCCTACCAGTCGAAGTCAAATAATATAGTCTTGGTACAAGAACGAAAATCTCTCAGCTATGAAAACATTCGTTCTGTGTGTCGTTCTAACCCAGGTTGCCGGTATACTGGAATGTCCTAAGAATCTTTCAGGTATTAATATTTCATTATTCCGATTTCTTATACTCGTGCATTAGTATGATTAAATAAGTTGCATAACGTGCAAAGGTTATTCCGTCACCAACTGCCCTGTCGGCTGGGAAAGATTCAAAAGTGGGAAGTGCTTCAAAGTTATCATGGATCAAGAAGTTAATTTCAAGGATGCACAGCAAAAGTGTCGAGACTTGAATTCAAAATTAGCGAGTATTCATTCTGAAGAGGAGTGGATATTTTTGTATTCATACATTTTACAAGAGAACCCAACGGATAAATTAAAGAATGTGTGGATAGGAGGAGTCAAATTCGGATTGAAGTTTATCTGGGATGATTTCACTCCATTCGATTATACAATTTGGTGGCCCCCTCATCCACTCACGGGAGACTGCATTATAGTGGCCACACAGGCTGATTACTTGCCTTTCAAAGATTTTGGAAAAATGGGAACCAGAGATTGCAATATTAGTCATGGGTACGTATGTCAAAAAGATCAGCTAGACACAAGAACAATAAATTACATTCGTTGATTATATCCAGTGTGTACTTATTTGTATTAATATTCTGGATAGGAGGTCGCACAAACCTTAAGAAACGTGTGCAATGTTGGAATTCGGTCGATTTTTGATAAGTTATAGCCCTTCATATTTTATACAGGGTGGTTCATCAATTGTTGTCATACTGTGAGTGGTCTAATGCAATGTCAAATCGGAATTCCAGATCAAACCGAATTACAAGTTTAATTTGTATGCTGAATCTAAAGACATTGTCTAGATTTCCTTTTTTGCGTCGGGGCATAATTGATTTTGGAGTATTCTAAGACTACAATATTTTCCGCGCGCTTCGTACGGTCAGATTAAATTATGCAATAAGTAACGTTACATCCAATTTTACTTTCCATCCCAATTTACTGTGCTTGACGTGTTTAAGGAAAAGATTAACAGTCCACCTCCATTCTTTGGAACGCATACTAACTGATTCATTGTAACTGTAACTACACTGTAACTGTGTATGATATTTTATAGATAAGTTTAGAGTCCAACGTATTCCACTCACGATTACTGCCTTGCACCACGCTGATTTCACATGCACGCAAACATTGACCATGCGCATATTTATAATGCAAACTAACTCTCACGGAGCACTCGATAAAATTAGATAAAATTTCTGA
Source organism: Protaphorura glebata (assembly GCA_034694305.1). Lineage (NCBI taxonomy): Eukaryota > Metazoa > Arthropoda > Collembola > Poduromorpha > Onychiuridae > Protaphorura > Protaphorura glebata. Next base: position 8,787 of record JAQFYE010002241.1, on the reverse strand, counting down.
CTGCCGATATAGTAGTTATTTGTGTCTTTTCTAGGCGAAACCATTACTAAACGGACTCAAGGGTTTGGCTTATTCCTTTGAAATGTGAGTTTGTAACTACATGTATAAATTACAGTGTCCAGATGACAGTACCGGAATAAAATCAGCCTACTATGCCATCAACTCGCAAGAACCTAGGAAGGGTATCCCAGAAATAACGGGAATGTATTTTTGACATCTTACCAGCACAATTACATCAAATTGGATTTCTTATTTCTTAATTTAGTCTCCCCTGAGCTCAAAACACTAGTTCTACGCAGAATTTTAGCTGTAGTTATGTATCGGTATTAAAAAAAGATTTACGGCGGGTCCGAAAAATGTTTTGCACCTCGCCATTCATTTCATCATAAATCTGAATACCACTTTCCACCAAAGTATTTTCCAACAGTTAAAAATTGGTAAAAATGGCCTGATTCACGGTCCGCAGTCAATGTCGCAAGTCCGCTAATCAGCTTCCACATCTATTTATTTTAGAATGCGTGGATGAAATTAGCCACAAATTCGCAATAAAATGCACCATGCATTGTATTTTCATGGGGATAAAAGTTGATTGGTTGAATACCTTCTATAAATTCTAAGATTCCATTTCTGCTCGATTCTAAGATTCCATGGCTGCTCGATTATAAGATTCCATGGCTGCTTTCTGGCTTTCGGATCGTGAAGAATTCAATTGAGTCGGGGCATATCATGCGTGGGCTTGTTGCCTTAGGAGAAATCCAACTCACTCCGTCCCTTTTAATGGGATTGGAATTCCAGACAACCGGTAAGACTGACCGGGGGCTTTTAATTTTCCTACGGGATTACTTAGTGCCAAACGGGCGTCAACCCCGTCTGATTGCCTGATTCGTAAATTGAAAAGTTGTACATTACTTTGTATGTAGTTACCGGTGATTGTCCAGTTGGAAAGAAAACGTATCTGTAACTCCATACATAGACTCCAAGCAATTCCACAGTGCGTACTATACACACTCATCTGGGGAAAACTTCTGCTTAATCACTACAGTGAGATATTCCTCCGGCTCTTCAGTTCTGTAATTGTGCTTTTCGTCATTCGACCTTCACTCTGACTGCCGTTGACGTACCCGGAACTGACGACTCATACGTTGACATTCTGAAGATCAATTGAAAGAAACCAAAGAGAGAATGTTGAAAATTCGAATTCAAATAATTTAAAAAAAAGGAAGGGGTTCTAAATTTAGGTTACCTACGGACGGATTTCAGTTCAGTTTCTATTGAACTTGTAATTGACAGTTAAAATTAAAACAACACCCACACCAAGGAATAACTTATGCTAGTCTTAGTACGTTTGTAATCATGTTTTTTGATTTTGATTTTTGACATCCACCATCTCAAACGACGAAGTCTACCAGTAGACCATACATTCTATTAAAGAAGCCCTGACCACCGTATAGCGGTTGACCCATACCTACGGTCAGACAAAGCCCACCAGGAATTCCGAATCTCTCTTGACTCTGACTCCACACACCCCAGTACAATTGAGACAACAAAACTCCAGGCCCAACGGTCGCAGTTTTAGTGGATTTATGAAAAGTGACCTGATCAAACTCTCGATGATCAATGATGACAGTTGAGTTGTCTCCATACGAATATTTGGCGTAAGAATGTCCTCCAGTCCTTTTGATAGTGTGGATATTCAGTTTCCGGGCACAAACGATAGAATTTGACACATTAGCAACATTGTTGACAAGGATATACCAGCGGTCTGACGAATGGCAACGGACTGCCTGTCTGATCATTCAGGAAGTCATACTCCGCCTCATTTCGGTCTCTCGTCACGAGTACTACACAGATTAATATATTGAATTTGAAGTTTAGTTAAAACCCGGCTCTATGAAAATGTGCTATATTATGTTCAGGTTCCCCAAAGAAAGTGCAATTGTGTGATCATATTTAGCCTATATACATGAAATTATGTCTACTCTCAATTTGCAATTATTGATAAATTCTAAGATTTTATTTTATCAACGCAAAACCACCAAAATGAAAATAAGAAAGACAGCGGGGCTCATTAAGAAAACTAATGTCCGGCTTAAGGTAATAAAATTCTTGTGTTTACGTTGACAAAATAAAATTCTCAGAGTTTATCAATGATTCCAACCTGATCATAACATAATTTCTCGTAACTAGGGCAAAATTAACATGAACAAAATAATTTGCGCCGTCGCCCCTTGAAGTGTTTACCTAGTGAAGATTGTGTTCCTTTTAGCTTGAGACACCCTGCCAAGAATCGAGTCCCTCTTCCCACGACCCCCATTTTTTAAGGGCGCTCACCGGTAGGAATAGTTGACTCAGGCAACACATGAACTGGAAAACTTTATTCCAGTTCATTCTTGTGTATAATTTTTTCACTAACTCTATTGAGCCTCAAATATCAATTAAGGAATTAATTTTGTAAAAAAAAATAATATTTTTGTCATAAAAATTCAGAAACAAAATTATTCCAAGAAGACTGAACTTTGAAGTTTTGCGGTTCGGGGAAGTCAACGGAAGGTGTTGTCAAAATGTGAGAGTATAGTCTCAAGGAATGGAGTAGGTGAAAAGAGTTCATATCTGGTTTTTCTTTGATGTCGAAAATAAGCATGTAATATTCAAAGCTTTATTTTGCACTAAAAATGTCAGTCATTCTGTTCTTAGGATAATTGAGAATGATATGGGAACAATACGCTACCGAGATTACCATTATTCCGTATTGGATCGTTTTAAGTAGCAAATCCATTGCAGCATGATGGTATGGTTGGCCCATTCTGTCTCGCTGTGCTGGGGTTCGTTTCCTCGGACTCGCACTCCCGGTGGTTACTTTAAAGCGGTTTTTTTCCACCGGTTTTTCCTACTACTAGACGGTACCTACGTTGTACGTCTCTAGGCCAAATGGAAAGCAACCCAAAAATACGAGTTGATGTTTGTTTCGGCCTCAGCGGCTGTGAATTAATGGGTGTATTTTTTCAATAAAATCTAAATTCAGGAATGATTGGATTCAACTGCTTCGTCAAGTTAATTTTAATCCTGGTAAAATTAATGTTGGTTTCCCTCCAGATATGTCTCTGCGTCGATGCGCAATTGTATTTTATTGTAGCTATTTTCATTTGCGTTCAATTAGGGGCTAATCTAATTGTATTTAATCCAATTCACAGACCCATTTCCGGGCAGAACTCTTTTTACAGTTCAAACGATTAAAACAAAAAAATAAGTCGAGATTTTAAGAATCGAGTTCGTCAAACTCGTGCCCGTTACATTACGTTCATTAAGACAACTACGGAAAACGGAACTCAATAATGGCAGCAAAATCCAAAAAGGACAAAATGTTTCGACGGAACTATTGAAAACATCAAACGACCAGTATAGTAACTAAGAATATACATATACGTTGCCATTCTTACAATTCTAATTTGCGTCGATATATTTGGAAACATTTTAAGTACAATCATATTGGTCAGAAGAAAATTAAAAAAATCAGCCCAAATTATTCTTCTGTACCTCACAATCTATGATGGAGAATTCACAAGGCCTCTCTGCGCGTTTAGACTAGGGCGCATGTCTCGTCCCGTCGAGCCAAGGCCTAGAAAAAGTTGCGATTCGGTGCCGCTACAGAGACGCCTTCGGTGCCACTGCGTGTCACGTTCCGCGCGTGGCGCCCAGGGCGAGCCCATTTATGCTGTGAGAGACTGAAAGAATATAATCAAATCTTAATTGATACCTTAATTAATAAACCATAAGTGAGAAACAAAAATCACGGTTTCACTGCCATGTGATTGCGAATATGTGAAAGGATAGCACGATTTGAATTACGGAAACCTAATTAAATATACTTAACACGGTTCCATTATTAACCTTAATACTAAACCCTTAAATCCACTAAATTAAATTAAAAAATGTTATGTGCGTTAGTATTTTTTAACTCCACCTCTCCGAAACAAATATACCCTCAAGATAACCCTACACCGAATAATAGCCTTATGGGTATAATTACACACACGAATCATAACACTATATACCCATCGAGCCATTAACCTGCTATTCTCAACTATTAACACTGAAACACAAATCAATACGCAAATCCCGTACACCCAAAACACAGCGCCTATATTCGAGTTTAGGCTTATTTTCTGAGGATCATTTGACCTGCTTTGGGACAATCGGTTGTAAACACTGTCGTCGGCACTTGTTTAGAAACGCAACCATCGTTGAAATATTCCAGAGTGTATAATAACAGCCATTCTGCGAGACAAATTCATCTTGTAGCATATGTACCGGGAAATTTAATTGCCAGTAAACCGGAATTGGAAATACGGTTCGATTTCCTTCATAAAATAAGTGTTTCGGTGGAGTAGACAAGCTAAATGTTTGAAAAAATTGTGGCATGTTATAAATAGAGTCAAAATATGCAGTTTGGTTGCGTTCAAGTAAAGATGACTGGAACGAGACGTTTGGATACCCCACTGGTATTGTGAAACTATTTATGATATCAAGAACCGTAGTGAAGAAATAATTTTTGTTCCAATAATTTTTTAACGTTTCGAGGAAGTATGTAGAAGCAAATTCAAAATAATGGAATTTTCCAGGAAAGTAAGCAGTCTCGGAATACAAAAAGTTAGTTTTCCTGTAGTAAAAAAGGGCAATCGTATTTACGTGCCTCGCAATTGGTGTCCGCAGAAGGAAATCAAGAGAATTTGATCAAGACTCTCGAGCCTGTACGCCCTCAAAGGAGCAGTTAAATCCGTCACCGCTATCCCCCTGTACGCATTTGTTATCACTACAGCCATCAGTAGAAACCCTCCAATTCCAATTCTGAACGATAATCGACGACTTAATCTTCGGCTAACGTCTACACCATTTTCAAGTAAGTGCGAAATGATTAGAAGGCCGAAGTTTTCGCGCTTCGAAATCCGCGTCCAAATGATTTTAAAAATCCCGATTGCAACGGCGAAGCAAGAAATCCCAACGATCCAAACTGTAATGTGATATGATTGAAGGTATCCCATGAACGAAATGTATGGTGGCTCCCAACCGGCACTAGTCCTGAAGTTGTATTTGTCGTACACTAAAAGTGTCGTTGAGTAGAGGGTCCGGGGGAGGTAAGTAATTTTAATATTAAGTTCATGCTCAAGGGAAATCTTAACGTCTAATATAGTAAGATTGCGAAAATTTTCAAGCAGAATTGATGTGATTGTTAGTGCAAACGGAACGATATTCTCCTGTCTCGGGCGGAAACTGAGAATGCCCTTGATTTCACCCACTGTCCAGCGACGCTTCTGGGAACTGCCAAACCGAATGTTCACGTTCGTACAGACTTCTAATAATAATCCTTGCAAAATCGCCCCCGCGTTCACATCTTTATGTCTCTTCTCGATTTTTGGAATGGATAGCTGACCGTAGTCCCCAATGTAACTTACGTACTGATCAAAAATATGAGTCTCAAAATGAATTTCGTTTCCGAAAATGTTTTTTGACCCCCAATACAGTAAGAAGAACTGGCAAATATTTCTCTGGATCCGCGTGTATTGTTATTTGAAAATATCGACTTTCCTTTTCTCGAATGGTGAACTCACTCGGAGACTTGAGTTTATAATCAAAAAAATCGTTTGACTCTCCGCGTAGAGAAATTTGTCCGATAAATATTTGCCTCTTCTTCGTTCGAGAATTGACTGGAACCGGATCTGGTCGAAAGCTTGAACGAATGGGATTTTGTCAGCTGGGCATTCAATTTTCCTACTGTCCGCCTTTATCATGTCATCCTTGGATGGGAAAATGATCAAGTGTAAGAAGCATTAAACCTCGCACTTTTATGGGCGTACGGAAGCCGTTCGGCTAAGTAGATGGCCCCCACGTGGTTGTAACGATGCCACGGTATCCTTTTTTGATAAGACGAAATATACGTAGGCGCGTAAGTTTGAGGAATCTCTACTTCTCGGGATTCTGTGTTGTTCAGAAGAATTAAATGGATTCGGCACCGGTTGTAATATTTCAAGAACGGTTCCAGTTTCAGTTCGTCGTAAATTGATGAGGCAGGAGTTACCGTGAAGGCGCTGAATAATATTAGGAATCGCATGTTTACTCTGCCACGCTCGAAATCGAGACTGAGACGACTCGTCAGAATGTCAGCAAAGCTTTTCAGCTAAAAGTTAATATATTCCGCCCTTTTAGAAAGCCTTTTAGAATGTACAACTAAGTCGTGACAGTAGCGAGGAGAACGAACAAGTAGAGTATGGTATGTGCAGTAATAATGGGTTTTCCTTATGTCGAATTATTGCAAGGTTCTCCTGTCACTTTTCGAACGCTATCACTTTTAGCACTGATAAATAAGGTACAAACGAAATAGATTACACGGATAGGAAGCTAGACGTAAACCATTCTCTGCTTTGGAGTAGACATTATTTACAGATGAAGTTTTGAACACTTCCATATCCTCTTATCGAGATTAGTTTTGCACAGCTATGTAATAATTTTGGTGTCTTAGCCGCAAGGCCCCACACATATACTCTTTGGCGACTTTAAGAATGTCAGCCGTAGGTTTCCAGGTGAAAGATAATGTATTCCTCCCTTTTAGAAAGCCTTAAAAAATGTAAGACGTACTACAGACAGTAGCGACGAGAACATAGAGTATAGACTGTACTATGTGTTGAATGTTGAATTAATTATTTTTAGAATATTAAATGGACGCGGCACCGGCTGTAATATTTCAAGAACGGTTCCAGTTTCAGCTCATCTGCAATTGAAGTTGAAGAGGGAGGAATTACCGTGAAGTCGCGGAATAAAATTAGGAGTCTCATGTTTACTCTGCCCCGCTCGAAATCGAGACTGAGACGACTCGTCGGAATGTCAGCAAAGGTTTACAGCTCACCTAACCTGACTATCTAAACATACAATACCAGAGATCGAAACATTCATACTCTGAACTTCTTGGAGTAATTTTGCATTACGTATAGAATTTACAATATTTAGTACAGCACAATATAGTGTCATTCGAGAAGTAGTGTATAATTCAGTTTATTCACAAGCGTGACACGCTATATACAAGAGCACGGCTAACATTTTTCGCGCCCCCCCCGGCCAGTACAATCCGGGGCAGTCTGACAAATCGTGACATATACATTTTGTCGAGAATCTTACAAAGGATCTATGGAGCCTCTCCGCTTGAAAATCCGATGCGCGTGGCGGCGCTTAAGTAAATATTGGCATGAAATAACGGATTTATCAACATCGTTTTGGCAAAAACGGGCCCAAATTAATTTTTTACAAAAAATCCGCCGACGCAATATTTTTTGCAATTTTCTGCGCGATATGAAAAATCATGTTTGGCCGGTTTGGAGAAAGTCGATTTTTCGCTGCAAGGCGTCGGGAGGAAATAACCTGACTTTCTTCACCGAGGCGAGGGAAATTCTCACCCTTTGAGAATTTCCCCACGCGACATTTTGACCTATCTTTTGAAGTTTAATGAGTACAAATAACAAATTGTAGGAAAAATTGAAACCCGGGCGCAACTCGAAACCACGTCTTCTCCTTTCCGGGTACTGCTCTACACTGAGCTAAGGAATCCCAATCGCTCATTTGATCATTCAAATTTGATGAATAAATTATTGTATTAAATTGTGAAAAAATAGCTTTTGATGAAAAAATTATTGCGTAAAATGTGAAAGAATATTTTTTTATGAAAAAAATATTGTATTGAATTGTGATAAAATACATTTTGATGAACGATTTATTGTATCAAATTGTGAAAAAAACGGAATCTGATAAATTATTGTATCAAATTGTGGAAGAATTCCTTTTGATGAAAAAATTATTGTATTCAATTGTGAAAATAATACATTTTGATGAAAAATATATTGCATTGAATTGTGAAAAATACATTTTGATGAAAAAATTATTGTACAAAATTGTACAATTTGACAATTGTACAAAAACACAATTTGATGAATTAGTTATTGTATTGAATTGTGAAAAGACTATTTGACTTATAAATTATTGTGTTGAATTGTTAAAAAAGTACAATTTGACTTTTAAATTATTGTCCTCCCTCAACTCCAGAATTAATCCCTTCTTATACACCCACCATTTGAGTGACTTCTGCCTTGGCATGAAGAATACATTACAAGTCCTCAAACCTTGGAAATAATGTAAAATTGTTGTATTATGTTTATTCAAAATATTAAATTGTTAACGCACACTTGATTTTAGTGAATCTGAGTTTCTTAAAAAGTTAAGCAGCGATAATTACGGTGACTAGGTTTACTTATACCTCAAGATAATAGGGTAAATATAGTATACTATGTAATCAAGTAACCTGTATATCATATCTCGCCTCACACTCTCAAGGTCGGTTGCAAGTCAGTCTCAAGAAGAGTGAAACTACTAACGAGGGAACTATTTGACTTGATTCTCTCCGATCTCGCCCAAACATTTTTAACCTTTGCCACAAAATTTCAGACATATCATTAGCTCAAGCAACACTCAAAACTCGATTATGAAAAGAATAAATCGAAGTTTTGGATTTTGATTTTTGCAAAGAGGAGTCTTTGCTTTTAGTTGGGAAAGCTTGGGCAAGATCGGGAAGAATCTGGTCAAACGGTTCCCTCGCAAGGAAAATGTAATGGATCTAATTATGTACTTCACTGGCTGGAAAACAAAACCAGTTTCCATGTAAATGTGTAATAAAAAATACATCCATTCTTTGACATTCACCCGAGGGTCTGGTCAACATTTGATGTTCTTTTCAAATGGGAGAGATTG
>JAQFYE010002240.1:0-18845 GCA_034694305.1 Protaphorura glebata | reverse complement strand
CCTGTAATGGTAAATTAATTGTACAACGTAAGGACCTACGGGGTGTTGGCAATAAATCAAATCAAATCAAATCAAAAATGCTGGGAAATCCAAATAAACACGGACAGTAAAAGTGAACCAGAACGAGAATCCCATCACATACGAAACGAACTGACCTTGTTTTCAGCATTTCAGCCCGGCAGTCCAATCCAAAGCTTTCTCCTGGGAAAAGGAACGAATTACAAAACATCTGACATTGACATTTTAAATACACCCAGAATTGTACAGTTAAATTTAATCCGCACCCAATTTTTTAATCATTTCCAATTTGGAAAAAAGTTCTAAATTTTATCTTATTTTCCTCATTCCACGAGCACTCATCTATTTTATTTATTTTGTGAGTTGAACGCCAAGTTATTCATTTTATTTAATACACTGTTATGATGTAGGTTTAAAAGTTCGTAGGGATCAGTCGTTGGAGAAATGACGGAAAAAAAAAAGTGTTTTAATAAAATTATGAAAATTCCGAAAAATGAACAATTTAAAATTTGTAGATCGCATGCACTGCAATTAAAAAACTGAACTGTATTTTAATGTGTCTGTTTCGAAGATGAAATGATGTCTATACGAATTTTAGTCCATTCAAGAGGATGTGAGAAAAACTGTGATAGTGATATTTTAAAAAATAAAAATTTATGTAACTATAAATAGCATGTTAACTGATTAATTTAATTTGTAATACTTTAATTGAGAAATGAATGTGAGAGTGATATTATAATAATTATGAGTGGGACATCTCCTCTCCGTGACGGACTTGGGTTTCCTGGTATCCCCGGAATTTCCTCTTCTTATAATTTAGCCCATAATAATGAGTCCGTGGATTCGGCAGTGATGAGTGACATTTCTGAAGATATGTTGTCCGCAGAACTCCAAAGTCCGAGTCCAAATTCTTTGGCTCAAACGAGTAAAAAATTATGGTCAGATTCTTCATCTTGGCTCATCTCCAGAATCTCCTACCAATCGCAATCTCAATCATCGACTAATTCATCCCTGGATCGCTCACCAGCAGCTCTAATCGGCCCTCAATGTAATTCAATTATTTTATTTTGTAATTATTTGCACTCTAATTAACTAAAGAAAAAAGTTTGTCCGTTGTTGCCCGTTTCCCCGTGCCACTTCTATAATGCCGGGGTTCAATCCCTGAGCTAGACATGGTTTTGGGTTTCTAAAAATAGTCATTCCAGCTTTTCTGTACAAATAGAGGCAACTCAAGAGTCCTTGTTCTAATGTTCTTGGCTAAGCAGTATTTTAATATTCATGAGTATTGTGTTTGTTTATCACTTTCGTAAAACTCACACCGGGCTTAAATTAAATTATTCTCGTATGCATACTTGTTTTTTAATGATTTCGAGAGCAGTCTCATTCAGAGCATAAATAGATAGATACAAGATGTTTAAAGAAAATTTGTAACTACAAATTTTGTTCAAACTCCTTGGATAGATAGATCTTTCCTTTACATTTACGGCTATAGTTAATTTGACTAAAACGACATCACCACTGTCAATTTCTTCTTCAAGTGATATTCCTCAAATTTTTTTGCAAGAAATATTTTTGTAACGTGTACTGTGCTAAGTCAGTGTCACGTTCTTGTGGAAATCTTCACCTATGTACATTTCCAGGCCTGTACCGATCCACGAAAATCGAATGCACGAAGCAAAACATTTCGCACAATTTTTGAAATTCTCCTTTTTAAGAGAATCGATAAATATTTTCAAACCGCTTTTTCGGAAGATGTTAGCTTCAGCCCTAATTTAGGACTATATTCTTTCCGTAAGTAACAAACTATCAAAACAAATGACAATACATTTTGTAAAAACGGAAGTGTTTCTGGTTTAACAAAATGAAACAGCCACTTTCAGCTTGAAGGGTAATAACAGGACGGAGCTGCCAACATCTGTATTGACTTTTATTTTTTTGTCCATTATATATTTGTATTGACAGGCATTACAATTCAAAAGAAATTTTTTTGTAGACAATTAAAGACATTGGAAGTAATTTTTGAAAAGAGTGCCTTTGTTAATTGTTGGAAAAAATTGGTTTAATAAAGCTCGCTTTCACAAAAATTTATCTGGAAATCATGCTGAAACTAAGTTTATTCACAGGTCTTCTAGTTAGTTAATTTATTTTATTACGGTCAAGCATTTCAGTTTGGACTGCTGTCAATATTTGGAAGGGATATTTCAACGACTTATATACATAGAGATAACAATAGGAAAGAGTATAATATGACAGGAAGCTTAATTGACTATACCTAATTTGTATAACTCGATCATTTAGTAGTTACACCTTAACTACTTAACTTCGGTTGCACTCACCTCTCACGGGTTAATCATAATTTTTAAAAAATCGACTTTTCTTGGGGTTTCGAAACGGATGACTTTCAAAATCGCGAGTTCCAACTGTTGGATTTTATTTCCTTCGACAATAATTTTTTTACCACAGTTAGAGTCCGGAGGTCGAGAAGCATTCTTCTAATTCAATTCCTCCAAACGAAATATCGGTTGTACGATCTAAAAAAAATTTCAGGTTCCCTGCTTTCACCGGTTAGCGAACATATGTTTTTAGCTCCTGGCTTGAACTTGCATTATTTCGATAGAAAGGATAATATCTAGAAATCCGTGGACCATGGCCATGGGCAACGGACAGGAGTTGTTGTGACAAGTATGCGTTCGGATCGATATTATTACGCATCTGATGGAAGGTCGGTCTTTTCGGAAATACGGGTATAGCTGGGTACGTTTACCGTCGTATCGATCGTGGGATTTCCTCGTTTCAGAGAGTCCTGAACTCCTGACTTACGACCAACGAAAAATTGTGGAGCAAGGAAATATTAATAGATAAAATTATCTTAGCTAGACTGATTTTTAGTACACATAAAGTTAAGGAAAATGAAAGAGCAGTCAGAGATTCAGTCAAATAGTGCACAGGACACTATTTATTTGTGTAATTTTCGTGTGTCTGTTGATGGTGACTGGCTTTGCTTGAGGCAGTTAGATGATGTTGAAGTGCCAATGCAACGCCCAATTTTTGAAAATTTACCATCCCCAGAATTTCTCCCATTTTATGGTTGTAAGGAAATATTTGTCATTTACCGATTCGTTAATTCATTTCTTCATTTTTTGTAAATCTCATTTGATGGTTTACTTTACAGACCGGGATCCAACTGCTGTTGAAAGAAGTAATTTATTGAATATCACAAAATTAGTGATCAAAGAATTGATCGAGTGGTCAATTCGTCATGCTCGTTCATTGGAGTCAGATCATCCACCGCTTCAACATTTTTTTATTGTTCTGGAACATGCAATGCGGCACGGGCTTAAACCAAAAAAGGTAAATTCAAGAAAGACCAAAAAGTGTGAAGGATGTTCTGACAAAATATACGTATTATTGTATAATTTCTAGGGTTTATTGGGACCAAAAAAGGAACTGTGGGATGTTTTGCAAATGGTAGAGAAATGCACAAATGAAGCACTGGACATCACATCCAGTATTCGGGATTTGCCAACAGTTAGGTTAGTCGATGCCAGGATTGAAAATTGCAGATTAAATAATGCAAATTCCATAATTAAAACTCAATTGAATGGTTATTGTTGAATATAATTTTCAATTATAGCACTCATTTGGGTCGAGCTCGTGCTTGGCTCCGACTTGCGCTTATGCAGAAGAAATTGGCAGACTACTTGAAAATCTTGTTGGACAATCGTGAGGAAATTCTGTCAGAGTTTTATGAACCAATTGCACTCATGATGTCGGATGAGGCTGCTGTGCTATCCGGACTTCTCGTTGGGTTAAATGTTATTGATTGCAACTTTTGCTTGAAGGTATTAGAAAGTTTGTTTCATTCGATTTTTAATTTAGTTTCTGGCATTCGGTGCCACAAAGTGATTCTTTATTTTGCTCCAATTAGAAAAGTAAAGTACAGTTTGCGGATGAAGATATTAATAAAATCTCAGGTTAATCATAATGATGGCAGAAAAATGCTAAAATAAATTAGGCGACCAGGCGTTTCGTTATTGACTGGACAATTTTGTATTTATTTGAGATCATGTCATTCAAGTTCAAAGCAATATTATGTCAATATTTTTTTTAAATTCATCGTGCCAATATATGAATAATATAATATAATCTATAATATACTTTTCTATCAGTCCCAGCTCATAACTCCCGATGAGTAATTTATGACCAAATCAGTTTCAATTAAATCTATTCATTATTGAGGTGCAGGACAAATTCTGAGATGTGGACTTTTGAGAGTGAGACCTAATTCTGTGTAGACTACAATTGAAAAAACCTGCGTCAGAAATTGAAGTATCCCAGGCGTCCTGCTTTGCAGCTAAAACAATACTTATAGAATACCTTAACATAAGTATCTTAGTTTTATTGATTGATATCTCTATTTCTATTTAACACTGGGTGAAGGGAAGTGGAAGCTAAATATAAAGTTAGATCTTTCTAAAATATTTTTGCCATTAATTTCTTAGGAAGACGACTTGGACAGTCAACAAGGCGTGATTGATTTCTCGCTCTATTTACGATCTACCCGTTCAAGTGATTCCGGTGATGATGATACTGAGCCCAATAATATGGATTCAGTTTTGGACCAGAAAAATTATATTGAGGAGTTGAATCGCCATCTGAAGTAAGTGAAATTGTGTATGTATAAACAATTTAGTACGGTTTAGTCATTGATATATGTACTAACCAATCTACATTAGAATGAATGAAAATTCGCGGTAAAAGCTAATTTATAATTTACAGTTAAAATTAATTACAAAAATTATATCCTGTCTCTTCATTGTTTTCTGTAGTGCAACAGTCACAAATCTCCAAACACGTGTGGAAACATTGACCACTACGAATGCATTGATGAAAGAGGATTTAGCAATTTCTAAAAACACGATTCTGTCTTTTCAAAACGAGAATCAGACTTTGAGACTACGGTTAAGTCATTATACGGGTGGAGAAGATGATTTAAATTCTGAGAATTCACCCACGCAGAAAAAATGGTCTAAAATCCCAACCGCTTCGTTTGAGCGAGGAGGAGGTGATGCACAGAATTCGATGACAAAGAAAATTGTAAATCAGGAGGATGGAGTTACTGCTGAAATGGCTTTTCAAACTTCGGTTACACCTACAGAACTTTCCGTTACAGATCTTAGCAAAAAATTGCATGAAGAAAGAGACCAACGGGCGGAGTTGGAGAAGAAAATGGAGATACAAGTAAGTACATAGAATTGTTAGAAATCATTTTCAGATTATACACCATACTCCCGTAAAACTAGTTACTTCAAAGCTTTTGAGAACGAATTGAAAAATCCGGACAGGCAACATTTTTATGTCTGAATTTTCTGACATATTTTATTCAAATTTTCAGGCTAATCAAAAGGCTGAGATGGAAATGGCTATGAAATTGATGGAAACGGATGTGCATGAGAAACAAGACACTATCATCACCCTCAGGCGTCAGTTGGACGATATCAAGACAATTAATCTGGAAATGTATCGAAAACTTCAGGTATGTACTCAACTACCATGTAAACAATGTTTGCAGTTCAAACTTCCTAAAACCGGATATTTAAGAAATAATTTTTCATTGGTTTTGACTTTGAAGGAATAATTTTGTTTTTGATTTTGACTTTCAAGAAAGTACTGTCGTATCCTTATATTTCTTACGTTGAATTTTATAAAAGTAGCGTTTAATTCAAAAGTTAAACCCACAGAAACAAATTATATGTAGCGTGCTTTATCCATCGGCATATAAATTAACATTAATTAAACAACTTAGCAGATTATCTATTCAATTTGACGTTTCCAATACACTATTTATACTCATTGCATTTTCCCGATATTTGTTAATTTACACCGTTAAAATTTCAAAACAGAAAATATTCCCACAATTTTTATAAACTTGTACGAGTGAATAAACTTGGCAAACAAACCTGACATTAAACCTATATTTAAATAATTTTACATTGGAGTATTTACATGTGCACGCCTGGCTTCAAAGTTCTCACAGTAAAGTAAGACACTTGAATTGCAAGAAATGACGTGAATTTTAAATGCATATATTTCTGACTTTACTTCAAATTTTGGCGTTCGTCTAATATTTTCCAAAAGTAGTTTTTGTTCAGCTGTTTTCGCACATATTTAAAAAATGCACACCTTAACTTTCGTTTTCCTAAACCTGAAATCGAGAACACATTTTCCGGTTAACTGTGGTGCATCGTTGCATGAATTAATTAATTCTAAATAGTCGCTTCAGTTACGATTCCAGACATTTTTTAATTCGATTTTCAGACATGGACTCAATTTGCGAAATCAGTAGTTGAGATCATAGTCTCAGTACTCCATGTATTCAAATTGTAATATTTTGTAACTTTTAATGATGATTAAGGAGTGTGAAGAAGAACTACACGACAAGGGCAAGTTGATTGATCGACTTCAAGATAAAACTACTCAAATTGCAACTCTTCTAAAGAATTTGGAAGCATCCAAAGCATTCGACTTGCCTTCTCCTTCCTCTTCTAAATTCCCTACTAATTTTCCACCGATGAATCCCCAGTGATTTCTTTTGATTTTTGTGCAGAGAACACCATAAAACTAAACATTTTTATTTCATTTGCAACTATACAGGAATGTGAAAAATCTCTCAAGTACAAAACAGAGCTCGTCGTAGCCCTAGAAGCTAAATCCATGAAGTTAGGCGATACCATTGATGGACTTAATGAGAAGTATGTACTTGAGAGACTTATTGTTCGTAAATAATTATAGGTTACATAATTAAATTGAAAATGGAGTACTACTGGCAAACCTAAGCCGAATCCGGAAAGAGATGTCCCACTCAGTATTTTGGATGAATGTTATGCTTTTAAGCGTCAATAATATAAGATTTATGACAATCTAAATCAGTAAATCCTGATTACATTTTAAATGGTCACTGATGTTGTGTTAATCATTGGAAGTTATGCTGTTAGCGATTGGTTGTGACGTGAAATAAATAAAACTAACTTATGAAAATTGTACGGAACTTGTGCTTCAACATTCATTCCTTTATCCTTTTGGCTTGGTTTGCCAGTGGCTTTTATTGTTTTGTAGAGTTTATTTTATTTTGAAACCACCATTTTGTAGTACAGAATATTTTGATTTGAAATTACTTATGTTGGCTGCTTTTTTAAAATTTTATTTATTTCATATTCTTGGAAACTTTAGGTACGCACGGCTCGAGGCAGAGATGAAATTAGGTCATGAAACCATGCGGAGTTTAGGAGTTCAAATTGCGGATAAAGAATTAAAAGTCTCGACCCTCGAAGGAGATTTAAGAATTGAGAGGGAATGGAGGCAATCTCTTCAAGACACTTTGGTGAAAGACAAAGAAAAAATTTCGGAGTTGAATATGGAAGTCCAAGAATTGCAGCTGGTCACTTTGGTAAATGAGATATATTTTATCGTATATGATGATTTTATGATTTTGAGTTTTGATTGAGTCAGTCAGTTGTAGAATGAGTAGTGTCGAAACCAAAAGCTTCTTCGCTGTGACGGGCGTTCCGTCCTTCAAGTAGAGAATAAGTATATTTTGCTTCGAAGAGGTTTCTGTCCTTACCATAAATACAGTTTGTGCGAAAAATACACGATGATGTTTAAGCACGCCTTCCCATCTGAATACCAATACGGAGTACATTTTTTCTTCGTTATTTTAGTTTTATTATAATTCGTATTGAAAGGAACTACGGAGATTTGCTTTCGGTAATATTTTTCTACAAAACTCTTCAATGTCCGATAAATATAATTTTCTCTTACTTTATAACATTATCTTTCAGACCTATCGAACACTGTCCGGTTTTGATTACGATATGCGAATTTTTTGCACACTATTATTTCCGCCGGTTAAATTATTCAAATAGATACGTGAAAAGTGGAGGGAAGAAACAGCTTACATAACTTTTTAAGGTGCTAGAATTTTTTTAGTTTAAAATTAACAAGAGAAAGAAATCTAATTAATTGTCTAAGAAATGCAGTGACATAATACAGGGTGCGTCATAATGCAACTTGAAAATGACACCCTAGACTTCTTAGTCTCTGGCCAGATAGATCTGGCTGACCTCTTGAGATGATTGAAATTTCCTGAACATATTTGTGAATCCAAATCCTCTAAATCATTCCTTATGTTCAAACGTCGAACTTGATCGGGACTGACCTGGAATTCAAAAATAATGAATATGAAATGTAGCTCGTTAGATTAATATATTAATCAGGTATTGAGCGTGGATATATATATTATTCAGGAACTAGAGACATGTCAACTTGAGAATGCTCGACTTGCAAAATCTTGTAAAGAACATGAACAAACGCTAACCGATATGGGTATTCGTTTGTCCGAATCAACTTTGCGAATGGAAGATCTTCGTGAAGCATCGGTAGCTTTTTCGGAGGGACAATGGGCTCACGATAAGGAAGTTACAAACTGCCGGCATTGTAACAAGGAATTTAGCATTACAAGAAGAAAAGTAAAGTCTATATTTATAATTTCATTAAACTCTGGAATTAATAACAAAAATATTGTTTCTACCATTTTCATCCAGCATCACTGCCGAAACTGTGGGAAAATATTCTGTAAACTTTGCTCAGACAATATGATGCAGCTCCCATCATCCGCCAAACCAGTTCGAGTTTGTGATTTCTGCTACCCACTCCTCCTGCAGAGATGTTCAATCACGCCGGCTCCTGGTCTCGACAGCTAACGAAAAAAACAAAATGCCATTTTGCCGAGAAAATGCCTTTCTCCGAAAACTTCGAGTAGATTTGTGATCAATGCAATGTCGAACAAAGTGAGTTGTCTCTCTTAAATTGTGTACCTGGAATCCAACGAGTGTTTTACAGCTAATTATATTTTACAGATGCCATGTTCAGGCATTAAAAGATTTATTACTGTAAATTGTGTCGGGATCTGAATTATATTTACTGTTAATGAACATCGTTTGCACAAGTTTTCTACTTTCGTGGTCAATTCAATCCAGAAAACTATTAGTTGAAGGTTTAGCCCAATTTCCTACTGCATCCTAATTGTCACGCAGAGAATCGGAAATTGTTAAAAGTTTCACCACAGACTTGGCCGTTTTGAGGGGATAGATAGATTTTTTGGAATGAACAAAATTACAGAAAAAAATACATTGTGTGTTCACAACTGTGTCGAGGGTACCTTGTCAGACTTATTGTGTGCAAAGTTGGGAGTCCAAGAATAAACCAGCATGAAAATAATATTCTCAACTAAATCTAAATAACTGAAAGTGTGCCCATCTTTTTTTTTACCGTAATATGTTTAATTTTCTATTCACATTTCGACATTTTCGGATAGCTATAATTCGAGAAATACTTCGAGGAACCTGTTCTGGAACCTACATAACAATGTTGTGCAATATTGGATATCGCAAATTATCTCGGACGGGCAAGTAACATTACTAACGAAATTCTACTATTTCAGAAAAGGATTTATTTTTTATACATTGACTTAATCAGTATGAAACAGGTGGAATGTAAATAGTTGTTGAACTTGTGACTCGAAAGGAACTGAAGTGGACACAATTTTTAGCAGGTGTATTTCGAGGTTGCGAAATTGGAGTTTGGAATTAAAATCATATGTAATGAATTGCATGAGCCTCACGAGTACGAGTGCTTTAGGAACTTACGACTCTGGTGAATAAAAACGGAAGAGACTATTTCGAACAGAAATATCACACAATTAACTTAGGCAATAATATTATTTGAAATTAGGTCATTTTGACTTTCCTACGTCTTCATTTGTCAAATCGTAAGGATGAGTATTATTTTGATAAGCAAATGGGTTTTCTAATTCCCGTTGTGCCATGTCCTGTTTAACCTCGTCCGCACTCGCTTCATCCAAAGATTTTCCGAATCCAGAGAAAATGTCTTCTCGATATATCCTGTCTTTCCTTCGATAAGTTCCATGCAGTTGATCCCATAATTCCATGTTGAATCCAAAGTTTACATGGAAATACTGGTGATGATTATCATGGAACATTGTGTCGGGCTGCATCAGAGAATCATAGATTAGTGAACAGATTTGAAATTGGAACAAGTGTAATGAATATGTGGAAATAAAACATTACAGTTACCTATCTACATATTATTTACCTGCCAAGGCTGCCACCACAGCCGTTTAAAATTGATGCCAGAATGATCCGTAATTCCGTGGTAGTAAATGTACATTAGGAGTGCTGACATGATAACTGAAATGTAAAATCAAAGGTAAATTAAAAAAAAATTGGATTTGAATATTCAAAAACACGAATTTCCTTACACCAGTGAACCGGAATGAAAAATGCTGGAAGGATGAGGCAAATTTGCAAATAAACGAATTCCACCGGATGAATTGCCGTTACGGAGAAAGCAGTCGGTTGTTTGTAGGTGTGATGAAGTTTATGAAAGTTTTTATACAGCCAAGGCGTGTGAAACAAACGATGATTCCAATATGTAATGTAATCCTGAATATCCGCAAATTAAAATCAAAATCATGAAATTTTAATTTGATTTAATGAATCTACCTGGTAGATATACACGACTGGGATTTGGGCGAGTAACCAGATGTATCCGTAGTCGCTCACACCAAAATATATAGTTGACCATCCACCGTTCTTGACGAATGTTGCAAGTGCGGCCATGATGAAACTTCAGAAAAAAAAGTTTATAAAGTACTGAATTCTACAAAATAAATTCAATTTCAATCTTACCTTCCAAGAACTAAAGTAAATGACCCGAGCATGATTTCGTGTCTCTCGAGTTCAGGACTTAACCATTGTTTCGGTTGACATTTCCATTTCTCTGGTTCATGGCGTCGACGAACGTAGTAGTACCACTAAAACAATATATTAATAGTTTACGCGATACTGGAATTCTCATTTTATTTATCCCTTACATGCAAGAATCCTCCTATTCCGAAGTACATTACATAGGAATTAATGACGGATACTATCCAAGTTGTAAGAAACCCGTCGAATCGAATAGTAACCCAATCCTGGAATGAATTAATCAATTCGTCTGTATCTTGCTGGTAATTCTCATTTCCACCACTGGAAAGGTATTTTATGAAGTAAGCAGCAAATAGCACCCATTCACCTGGAAAACGTAAAATCTTACAAGGTGGTTCAGAATTTCTTATCCAGTTTAGCCGAACCTAAGAGTTGGTGAAAAGAGAAGCGATAAACAATTTGTTGCAAAAAATTAAGTCAGCTAAATGATTCTTCTTAGATTTTTCTGGCAGTGTATCTTGGGGGGTGAGGGAGGTTAAGTATTTATGAACCAGTCTGCATTACATGAGACATACTTTCTGAATTTACATAATATCCTATTATAATTACCTCGAGCTGTGATTCCTAGCGTGAACATTGCTAACGTGGCAAGGATCGATCCTGAACCTTTAGGAAGAGCTGACATAATTCTTTCCAGATTTGAATCATACTTTTCTCCCCAGAACATCAAGTTGGAGAAAAACTCCAATGATTTCCCATTGACAGATTCGGCACTTTTTTCACTTTTCTCATTTTTAGACGTTTCGCTTGCCTTCACCTTAACTTCGGGCGATTTCAACCCTTTGCCCGGATTTGGTGACATTTTTGTCACGCTTAAGATCAGTTAATTGTACAGCATGCAACAATTGAACTCGCCAAACGGAAACGTACGATAAATGAATCAACCCTCTACTAAAAATGACGCGCACTAACAAAAGTTTTGAACTTGACTTGTTGAGTTCGACGTTTTTAATAACTTGCTAATTTATGGCATTACATTATAATCGTAAGTATATCCGTACATGTCATTCTAGGTGTTTCGGTATATTTTAGTTTATTCAGACACTCGTATTTGTCTTTGATAAGGAGCAATGTCGTGTGGACCTGATAGCCTAATCTATACTTCAATTGCAATTTGAATTGACAGTTCGAATCAATAACCCTGTTAATGATACTTTGAACCCGATGATGAAACTGATCAGTCGTGGTCAGTATTTGCGTTCGGGAGCATTGTAGTTTTTTCAAGGGGAATTCGGAGGAAAATTGTATAGGCCTCTTTAATATGACGATGTTAAAATAATCACACTAGAAGATATATTCAGATTCCTATGACATTCTGCGCTTCGATTTATGTCAGAAATAGAACACTTTGAATAACGGTAATTTCGTTGTAGAAATGACGGGGGAGTGAAACTGGTTGATATCAATTCATGCTTATCAGCCAAGAATTCGTATTTGAACTGAAGAGGTTTAAATGACTTTAACAATGGTTTTAACTCTAACTAATCTGGTACTCAAGCGCTATAATAATTTGTGTCGTATAATTAATTTAGTTACAAATCGACATCGCGTGATGGTAATTCGTACGAGCGGATATTGTTGAATTCTGATAGTATTCTGATATTCTGATGATACATTACCACTAATCGTGTCTTAATATTCAAGGTTTGTCTCATTAAATTCTCACTTTACTTCCTGTTCCATTTTGATATTTCCGAGCTACATCCTTAACAAATGTAATGGAAGCTACTTTTCACGCGCTTTTAGGCGCTTTCAAACAAAAACGTACTATCCACTGGGGAAAAGGCATGCTATTAGAGATTAACATATCTCGGTTGAAGTCATCAACTTGATCAGAAGCATCAAACATGCAGTGATTATAAATCATTTCCTGAATAAGTGACCTGGTTGTTTAACTAACAATAGGACCGAACGAAAAAATGAAATCGAAGTTTACACTTCGACGGGGTACTATATTGAACGCTAATTACGAATTTTACCAAGTAAAGTGACAAGGTCTTAAGGGAGGGTAAGGATTAGAAAATACTTCATTGCGCAAATTCAGCGGTTGAAGTTTTCGTATACTTGTAAGTTGTAATCCTTGTGACGCTGTGTCGTGAATCCATTAACACTAACCAAACTTAAAATAGGCGTCTCATTGTATGACCTCAGATCAGAGGTCAACAGTTATCAGCGTAGGGTCACATGATAGACGCCATGTGGCCATTGGTATGTAAATATTATTGACATTTCCATCAAACGTGGATTTGATTACTTACAAGGTCATTACACAATATTCTTATTATTGTATTACTTATTTTCCTCTCGGGGCGTCTATAATTAGTGCGTTATATTTAAGTTAAGGATGAAGTTAATTCTGCCGGACATCAACACACAGCTATTTCAAATTTTCAGTCCGCACCGTTTTTGCCTACGGTGTTCAAAACTCTCTCACGCGCACATACAGACCCAAATTGAAATCTGTAAAATACATTAAAATATTAATTAGCTTTAATAGAACTGACTGGGAACAAAGTGACAAAATCGGGATTATGCATTTTTAGCAACGTGATATTTGTACAAAAGGTGATGAGTACGTGTCGTCACTTGTACCTTATCCGGTCAATGTAATCTATCGATTGTATTGTCAAGCCTGAGGAGATAAACTTCGACTATTTATATGACTCATATCAAAATTGTCCTAAACTAATTAGAGAAACATGCAGCGGGTAATTCTTTCTTCATTGAAAGCAAAATTCGGACCAGCCCCACGACCATCTGAGCCAGGCGTCCACCTGGCTTATATTTAGTAAATTCCGATCTTAATGAAGAAAAAAATTTACGCTCTGTTGGACCTTGGTTCAAATGTAAAGAATGTTAGCATCAAACATAATTTGTATTATACGTGTTTCTAACAACATGCATATAATATCTAACCCAAATCTTAATCTCCTTCCCAATACATAACGTTCGAACATTGTAACCTGTGCAGGTGACAAATAAACAGTGTTTGTTACGTTAAAGTCAGTTAAAAGTATTCTAACCACCAGTGTAAGCGATAAGAATTTCTATGCATAATATTCGAATTACACGCAAAAAACGTCCCTCATGAGTCCGAGGCACAAAGAGAAAGTGATGGCGGAGAAAGGAAGTCAAAATTTCTCCGGAGACAAGCCGTTCCCAACAATGAGCTCAATTGGGCCATTCGAGGTGACACAAATCACACGGAATTTGACACAAGTCTATTTGAATGAAGCAAGATGGGCACTTGATGTGACTCGGTGCATCCTTGTGGAATCCTTAGCCCAAAACCAAATATTATTTCATCGTCTTATCACGGCTAAGAATCTAAAGAGACGACGTCCACGACCAAGTCGACATACAATCCCAGAAGACACACAGTCCCCGTCTGCGACTTTCACAACTTGCAATTCAGTTGACAAAATGATCTCATAATTTGCCATCAGAGTGAATCCTTATCACTCCACAGACAAACTCGAATTTCTCTCATCTGAAAATAAATGCAAGAAGGAAAACTAGTCGAAATCCTGTGCAGAGTCCAGTTTCCAACAGAAACCCTAAAGATGTAAACTTACATACCCCACATCTGGGGCTGTAGAATCGTCCCCCCTCCGCCACTACTTCTATCACGTTCATAGTTATTGCAATAGTTACTTTGTACTTTATATCTTTCGTTTTACGATTACATGAGTTTCTACTCTGTACCGTTACAACCCAATTTTACTCCAAAAGAGCCTCTATATCTTGTCTAGAATCAAAGTACGATGAACGAGGCGTTGATTCAAACTCTTGCTTGGTCTTTTCAGTTCAGTTTCCGCCGTAGCGAATCTATTAGGCAATTCCTTTGTTTAATGATTGTGAATTTTGATTGCTTTTGTGAGGGTCGAGTGACTACACTCAGTGTATTGCACGTCGAGATAAGCTTTTATTTTATAATCGTTGTAATATTAGCTCACTATTTCTATTTCTCTTCCCCCTTCTAATTAGCTATACCTTTATATCCCCTCATTATGGACCTAGAGATTTCATAACTTTTCATTCGAGTAGGCTTCTGAGGAATTACAAATTTCTCAGTAGAAATTCATTTAAGGAATCCGACTTTTGAGAATTCCATCTTTGTCTCAAACTATTTACCCCAACTTTTAATTAGTTTTATTTTCAAAGTTGATTAGAACTTCTGATTTCAATTTGAGCGACCTTCATCACCAAATTGAATGTAGGACTTTGCTGAAATTTTGTAACCCGAAAATCTATCTGTGGTCGCAACAGTCGAATTTCTTGAGTTCAGGCATTCATAAACTTTGATCATACGAGGTCAAATCTCAAATGGTCACATCTGTACAAAATTCATCGATTTTCCAATGTTTTGAAATTGAGACTCCTAAGAGAGTGAACAAAGTTTGAACGTGTTCTTCCTGTTATTTACCGAGTGCAACGCGAACGCGTACGTATTTGTTTTCAAAACAAGTTTCGCTCTTTTATTTCTGAAAATTTATTTCAAGGGCACCATGGCCTGGGTCTGTCTAATTGGGTTCTTTGTCAGAGTGGATAATTAAAGAGTTTTTGTGGTGTCTGGCAAAGAACCGGCGGCTTGGACGGAAACCTTACGTAGTAGTTTCTTGTAATGCCCTCCTCTTGTGTATTACATTTCCCCTCCTGCCTCATTTGTACGTTTTTATGACAATTTATGAGGGTCGAGTGATTTCCTCGGTCTCATTTTGTTCTGACTGCTCCCGTTACTTTTAGACTGGATACATTATATGCATGGACTAGACGTGTGTGTTGAACAAGAGATTCTTGAATGAATTGCCAGTCTAGAATTGCAATTGCCTTCCTTGTCACGAAGTGGCAGTTCCGTAATATTGATGTGTTGAAGTAAGACCCGACCGACCGAACCGTCGTCAGTTCACTTCTTTCTCTCTCACAGTCAGTCACTACTTATATTCTGTGGTAGTGAAATGTGACGACAAGGTTCAGAACATTTGTATGTATATGAGAATTACATGAAAAGCCCTTTATGAGGGACATTTCACATGCAGAAGTAGACACCATCCACCAGGAACCCTTCAGGAGGAATCGTCATGTAGTGGTAAAAATCATCAGAGAAAATCACACGAATGAGAACCGAACTGCTTTCACCAAAACTAGATATGGATGGTCCAATACGATTTTCTTAATTTTGGACATTGTTCTCGAAACCCTCTAGACATTGTTCCTTTCGACTTCTTAACATCACTAAAGATAATGACTTGGTCACACTATAGTTTGGGTCAGGTCGAGTCAGGGGAGGTGCTTTCTCCGTTGATCGAGATATTGACATTTTTTACAAACCGGGTCAAATCCAAATATGTGTACGATTTATGTGAATTCTATTCACCCAACAAGTCGATTTTGCAAGCCTCCGTCATCATTTTGTTTTCTTTCTGACTAGTTGGTTTCAATCATTCCTTGAAACACATCAGAAATATTTCATTGCATATGCACACGGACGGTAAATGAGCTACGTCATATCGTCGGTTATCACAATTTTAATAGGGACTAGAACGAGAGATACAAAAACATTTGTTTCTTAAAGTTTTGAAACAAAAGGTCGTCATTTTTTGAAAAACTCAGTGGTCTAGGTAATACGTACGAAAGCTAGGAAAGTAAAATTTTTATCAATGTAACCACCTACTCTGTCATTTAATAAATGTCTCTTTTAGTGAAACTCGAATGGAATTAAATCTATCCCGGAAATCCAATAATTGGTGGTCATAGTCAATGAAAGGAAACAAGTCTCAAATCTATCAAAAATACACAAATCATGATAAAAGTAGATTGACAATTTACCAATCTATTTGGTCACAGTCATCTCGCATTTTTATTAGCATTCACTGTAGGGTTGGCAAGTATTCGCGTATTTCTCACGAGAGTATCGGCATTTGATTACCATTTTGTTCTTTACAATTTGCGATACACTTATATGAAACAACTAACTACACATTTGAATGCCCAACTGGATTATTTATCAATGTCTGTCCGAGATATCGAGTCCCTCAGCCCACTCATGCAATAAGGTCAACATCATGTCCGAGAAATAACATTGGCCAAAAAATCGAGCCCGTCAACATGGAGAGGCAACGAGGGCAATATGTACCAGTATATACCATAATAGTCGTAAAATATTTCCAGATTTTTTGTTTGCTGACGAATTTTGAATTACAATTTTACCATTGCATGGACTTTCCTTTTGACTAGTTCGAGTTCCAGCCGCCTGTCGTATATTACATTTGTAATTCTCAATTGAGACTGAGCTTTCCATGCCGTTCAAGTTGAAGGGAGCGAACTGGCTCGGTGAAAAATGTCTACATTATGTCAGTGTTAAATTTAGCGTGAATCTCTTGATGTCCTTCCACTTTTGTGCTGACTCGACTCACATCTTGTACTTTCTCCTCCAACACAAAACCAAACCAAACCAAACCAAACCGGCTGTCTGTCAACGAAAGAATTCCCAAGAAAATTATATCCATCCAGTTTCATCGTTCATGAAGGAATTGTCGCAGACGAATTATTGGGAACGGTTCATCATTTTACGATTTCCTAAACGTTTCTCAGGAACTCCATTACATATGATGATATATTTGATCCTCTGTGGTCAAATTGGATTCAATACTAAACTCACAAAATATACCGCGTTTACAGAATTAGGAAGTTCCTCCCAGAATAAGAGATCCACTGAGCACGTGAGGTCAGTTAGATCATTAAAAATGGAATTTAACATTAGAGACGCTTTTAAAGACATGGGTTGGAACAATACAAGAAAAGTCCATCTAATTCGGGGAATTAGGTATTTTGGAAGCAGTGTACCTAAGCACTTACAATTAGTGCCACGATTACGACCACAACATTGTTCACTTTTTCAGTTAACGAAACGGACTTTATGGGCAGCTAACAATTAATTATGTACAAATCGGGCAGGATATGTAGTTTTCGAGTTGCTTGATAGAGTCCAAACTTCAGGTATCAGGTCCTCTGTAAGTACAAAATTACTTCTGGTTCTTCGAAATTCCTAATTAAGTTTCCAGAACTATTCATTCGTTTTGTGATATAACGAGAACAATACAGAATTTAAATGGTTGATAAATCTGTAGCTAACGTGTCGAAAGTAGAACATTATTGCATTCACAGATTTCGTTCCCAAAACAATGGTATACGGATAGGTGAGTAACCCGGCAAGTGAAAGTCCTGGGTTCGATTCCCAAACCAACCAAAAAAATTTATAGTCGATTTTCCTTTCAATTTTTGGTAACTCACTCTTTAACATCCAGTCACGACCACCGGTTGATCAGAAAACCGCAATAATTCCGGAGAACCGGAGAATTCCCAACATAAATAATTACCGTTAGTGATCATGTCGTTTGTTGTCGGAGGACGATGCGTAAATATTTAGTTTGCAGTATTTCGGTTTGTTATTAATTATTTTCAAGCACGTGCAATTGTACAAGTTATTTACGTTTGTGTGTTGAATTCAGTAATCATGGGAGAGAAGAAAAGTCAAATTCTCTTCTAGTAAAATTCACTATGAAGTCGGTTTCCTGTTGAATTATAGAAATATAACATCTTGAATCAATCAGAAATGCTCAGATTCATTTCATGTGTGCTAAAATAAATATCTTAATTCGTGACTTACTGTTCTTAATTAATAATTTGACTCCTTCCTTCAGGGTTTTCATAACTTTGTCTTTTGCAGCGAATTTCACTGCGTCAGTTGTCAAGTCTGCTATATTCTTATTTGCACGTATATTCGGATGCCAAAGTATTTGACTCTTACCAGTTGGGTCATGATCTTTTGAAGTGGCTGTTTAATAAAGATGAACGATTACGGTATACTGTTAATTCAAATTGATCGAGAATAAAAACTTTCTGTGACAATTATGCGGCTCAGACGAACAACGGGATAATTCAAAACCTTAATTCACTTTTTGTTATTTTTGAAATTTCAAC